>PITA01016842.1:0-45237 GCA_004023965.1 Spilogale gracilis
GAAGGGAAGAGGAGAAGAGGAAGAAGAAGAAGGAAGAAGAGGAGCAAAGCATTAGGAGAGGAGCACCTGAATAAGAGAATGCTAGAATATTCTGGGGGCTCTGTAAGAGAAAAGGCAATGTTGGCATTGAAAAACAAGGTAGCTGAACACAAACTATTCATTTGTCACTAATGTCAAAGATGTAGTTATCAGCTCCTTAAGGCAGGAGTATGGTTTTGTCCCATTTGTATATCCACCCTTTCATAGTGCCTAGCTCAGAGCTTTGTGTGCAGTTAGTGCTTGGTAAATGCAAAATCAACGAAGCCAGATTTGCCCTTGGAAAACTACAATTTGACTTCTACAACAGCATTTCTAAAAATGGAGCCATGGTAGGCCTGCTGAAATATCATAGGATTTCTTTCTTTTCTTTCTTTCTTTCTTTCTTTCTTTCTTTCTTTCTTTCTTTCTTTCTTTCTTTCTTTCTTTCTTTCTTCTTTCTTCCTTTCTCTTTCCTCTCTTTCTTTCTCTTTCTTCTTTCCTTTTTTTTAATTTAAATTTTGTTTTATTTTTTCAGTGTCCCAAGATTCACTATTTATTCATCATACCCAGGGCTCCATGCCCTCCTTAATACTCACCACCAGGCTCACACATTCCCCCACCCCCCTTCCGAAACCCTCAGTTTGTTTCTCAGAATCCGCAGTCTCTCATGATTTCTCTCCCCTCTGATTTACCCCAATTCAGTTTTCCTTTCCTTCTCCTAACGTCTTCCATGTTACTCCTTATGCTCCACAATTCTTATGTATATTTCTTTATTGCACTCCAGGGAAGAATGACCACCTGACAAGCACAGGCTGGTTGTTCGCAGATGTGTTTTATATAATACATTTTTTTTTTTTTTTTGAGAGAGAGAGAGAGTACATATATGTGAGTGGTGGGGGAAGGGCACAGGGAATGGGAAAAGAGAATCTTAAGCAGGCTCCACACCCAGTGTGAGCCCAAAGCAGGGCTCAATCTCAGGACCCTGAGACCATGACCTCAGCTGAAACAAGAGTCTGATGCTTAACTGATTGAACTACCCAGGTGCCGCTATAGATAACATTTTTAAATAGAAAAATACTGCATAAATTACAAATTTCCAAAATTGCTTGAAAAACTGGCTACAGTTGTAGATCTCTCCCCCAAGTTTAATTTAGGTTAGAAAGTATATTTCACTAAAATTTTGTTTCGGTGAATATTTCTCAAATGGATTATTTCAAAAAGCAGAAAAATTTTCAAATTCTGCATAATCTGTTAAATCCCCTTATGTCATTCAAGTGACATGGCTCATTGTTTTGCTTTCATTTCTATTGTTTCATCTTACTAAACAAATAAAAAAATAATATGGCTTATCTATAGTAGAGAAATAAATTACTGTTTTATATTTCACAAGCTGTAGGTAGTTTCATAAATGCTGGTGGACTCTTATAATATTTCTGTCAGTTACACATTTTTTCCCACTGAGATTTGTGGGGTAGAAGACAGAAAATCGCCATGGCTAAGGTGGATAGATAGGGTGAGGGATGAGGTGAAGGAATCTAGTATACCATACTTATAATTTTTTTTTAATTTAAATTCTATTAGCCAACTTTTTAAAAATAAAAATATCAAAAACACTGCTTCCTGTGAAAATAGATTCCACAATTTGATGTGATATTCCTTACTTCCATACAATGTGGGAATTCAAATACTGATGGTTATGTGAAGTCTTCTGATTTTTAAATTAATTATAAAACATACTTTGACCAAATTTCATTTTTTTAAAGATTTTATTTATTTAACAGAGAGATAAATCATAGGTAGGCAGAGAGGCAGGTAGAGAGAAGGAGGGAAGCAGGCTCCCCGCCTAGCAGAGAGCTGGATGTGGGGCTCAATCCCAGGATCCTGAGATCGTGATCTGAGCCGAAGGTAGAGGCTTTAACCCACTGATCCACCCAGGCGCCCCTGACCAAATTTCTTATTTAAAATAATTCCTTATCACTGCTTTCTTTCTAGAGATCTCTTATTCTTTCTTCTCCCTCTTTGGGATTATTGTTGCATCTTCTGTTAATTTTTCACTCAACCAGTGTTGGCTTACTTTCATTCATTAGAATCCCTCTTTTTACAGCTTCTGTAAGCCGATCTAAAGCCATATGAATCCTCTGTTGCCAAACTAGACAATTTAGAACTTTCTTTTGTTGAAGTGATGAGTTTGGATATAGAAAATTTAGAAGTCTCACAGGTAGTCATAAAGAAAAATACAGCTTTTAACCTTTTAAAATAGCCATTAAGCTTTTCAAATTGCTGTTAGGTATGACCCTTTTGTAGCAAGTAGGAAAAGCTATTAAAGAGCTAAATTAAAAAGTTGTATTTATCATCACTGTAGAAAAATGTCTTAGGAACCAATGCAGAAAGGCCACTGGACCTCAGGAAAGAACCAGAACTAGGTGCTGAAAATCTGTTGGTCCTCTATGTTATCTCAGCATCTCTCTGCGTATCTGCTTCCTTCTGCTTTCTCACAGCAGCCAGCTTCCTGTTTCTCCATACCACAGAACGGACAATGACCACACCCAGCTCCTGAGTTTATGGACTACCATTCAATCCATCCACAGAAGTTGTTTGTTGGAGGTGCCTGGGTGGCTCGGTGGCTCAGTCAATTATGCAGCTCCTTCAGCTCCGGTCATGGTGGAGCCCCGCCTCAGGCTCCCTGTTCAGTGGAGAACCTGCTTCTCCCTCTTTCTCTGCCTGCTGCTCTGCCTACTTGTACTGTCCCTCTGTCTCTCTGTCAAATAAACAAATAAAGTCTTTAAAAAAATAAATTAATTAAAAAAAAAAGGGAAGTTAGTTTGCTGTCACTGTCCTAAATCTCAACTCCAGAAGAGAGTATCTGATTGGTTCCATCCTGGTCCCATTTGCCATATCCAGTGCCCGGGTCACATCAGACATGGCTACAGTTCAAGTACAGGAAGTTTCCTAGAACAGTGAGTGATAATTTAGCTTGTGGACTGGGGGTATACCCCAAAGTCTGACTTCCTCAAAGGATCAGAGAGACAGTATAGTAGAATATCTTCTCCAAACTTAAGTATCTACGTACGATCATCACATTTTTTTCCACATTTCTGAGTCTCAACTATCTCATTATTTACTAAATACACTTCTTACATCAAATTTAAGGTACCAACAATTACCTTGTTTCCTAAGCAATTTCCTGAAGTCCCAGGGTTGGTGTTTTTTTTTTTTCTAATATTATTCATTAATATAAATGTATAATAACTAAATGAAGCTGTTTAAAAAGGAAAAAAAATTTCATGGGTGATTCACTAATAGATCTCCTGCTTGGGCTACCTACTTAGTTTTCTAACTAGGCACCTAATACCCTCTCTATTACATCTCCAACTTATTCCCTATATCACAGATGGAATGATCTTTTGGACAAACAAATGTGATCATTCTTGCCTCTCCTCCTCAACTTAAACTACTTTAGTGGCCTCCTCTTGTTCAGTGAATGGCAACTTCATTCAACCTGTGGTTCAGCTCAGGGCCTTGCAGTCATCCTTGACTCTTTTTCTTTCTCTAACCCCTTTATCCAATTAATCTAGGCATTGTGAAGTTTTTGCTTTGAAATGTATCCAGAATGGGACCACTTCTTGTCAGTTCACTACTGCCCTCATCCAAGTCACCATCATGTTTTACTTGGGTTATTACTACAGATTCCCAACTATTTTCTCTCTTTCCACCCTTACCATCTTACAGTCTATGTCCACAGAGCAGCCATAGTGGTCCTTCTAAAATGTATGTCAGATCACCTTATTCTTATGCTCTAAGGACTTCCCATCCCATTCAGAGTCAAAGTCAAAGTCTTTATTTTGGCTTCAAAATCTTATAACCTGCTTCTTATAAGATCTAATCCCAGATTCTACTCTTCCCTTGCTGACTTGGCTCCAGGTACGTTGGTTTCCCTGCTGTCCCATAAATATTCTAAGCATGTTTTCATCTTGGGATCTTTGCTTGTTCTGTTCCCTTTACTTGGAATACTCTTTCTTCTTATAGCTAACTGGCTCCCTCCTTTACTTCTATCTCTGTTCAAATACAAAGAATATTTCCTAGTTATTTTAGCCTTCTGGCCCTATCATCATCTGATATATTATATCCTTTGCTTATTTTGAGTGGCAGAATTAGCTTTTAAGGGACCTTAGCCAATCCAAGCTCCAAAGCCTACCGATGAAGGCACTGAAGCCCAGAGAAACTGGGTGAATTGTCTAATGTTAGTGAACTAGTTAAATGCAGAATCCTGGTCTGATTCCTCATCTAATGTGTTCCTAGGAACACTTAGGTTCCTAGGAAACTCTAGGGACCTAACATCAGTTATCTAAGTTGATGAGGTGGGCATGACTAAGTTAATGCAAATCAGCACTCCCACCACCGAATTCAGCACTGAATTTCAAGGCCCCACATCGCAGCGTGGGGTGTTCAATTATCTCTATTTTTAAGTATTCAAGAGTCAGATTGTGTTACAGACCAATCTGAATTTGGTGGAGGCAGGGTATTAGCTCCCCAAAATCCTTTATTTCAGATTCAAAGTAAATTCACTCTAGTTTCCTCCAAGGTGGCTGTCTGCTTTAAACTTTTTCCCTCATAGCTTGGAACAACTGTATAAAGATCCTATATGTAAAGCTATTGGCTTCAAGGCCAAGTGTGTCAAAACCAATTGCCTGGGGAGAGAGATATATTCAACAGAAGGTTCTTGTTTTAAATGGAAGAGCAACCTGAAGACTTCAGTGGGTGGCTTCTTTTTGAGAAGGAGCTATGAGACTCCAGGTGGCACTTGATCAAGTATATCTACAGTAAGCCACTAAAAAAGGCTAGTTGTCTTTTTGAAGCTGGAAAAGCACAGCCTGGAGCCAGACTGGTATCCTGTCCTACCATTTCCAGTTACTAGCTGTGGCTTTTGGCCAGAAGTTAAATTGCTATCTGCCTCAGTTTCCATGACATCAAGTAGAGATTATATCTATTGTGGACATTGTTGTTATGAACACTGGGGTGCATGTGCTCCTTCTTTACACTACATCTATATATCTTTGGGGTAAACATCCAGCAGTGTAATTGCCCACAATAGTCAAACTGTAGGAGTTGAGATGCCCTTCAATAGTTAATGAATGAAGAAGATGTGGTACATGTATACAATGGAATGCTATTCAGCCATCAGAAAGGATGAATACCCAACATTTGCATCAACATGGAGGAACTGGAGGGGATTATTCTAGGTGAGGTGAGTCAAGCAGAGAAAGATAATGATCATATAGTTTCACTAATATGTGGAACATAGGCAATAGCATGGAGGACCAAAGAGAAAAGGAGTGAAAACTGAAGGGGGAGAAATCAGAGAGGGATAAAAACCATGAGAAACTATGGATCCCAGGAAACAAACTAGGGTTTCAGAGGGGAAGAGGTGGGGAGAAGGGATAACATGGTGATGGCTATTAAGGAGGGTATGTGTTGTGATGAGCACTGAGTGTTATACACAACTAATGAATCACTGAACACTATATCAAAAACTAATGATATACTATATGCTGGCTAACTGAACATAATTAAAATAAGTAAGTAAGTAAGTAAGTAAGTAAGTAAGTAAATAAATAAATAAATAAATAAATAAATAAATAAATAAATAGGAAAAAAGTGGTATCAGCCTTAAGGGGTTCTTATGAGTCTTAAATGAAATTAAAACATGTATAGTGCACATAAAACATAAGAGCAAGTGTTTTTGTTACTATAGTTATTGATATCATTCTTTCTCCCTTCCTTTCTTTCTCCTTGAAATCCCTTCTGTGAAAGGAGGGTGATCTCTAGGAGAGGACCGCCCCCCCCCCCCCCCCCCGCCCGTAGGCTTGCATGACAACAGATGCCACATGGGACATGAGGATCCATATATTCTTCAGCTCCACTCACACCTGGGGCCGGCATTGGCAGATACATTTTGGGCCTGCATTCTACTTTGATTTCTCTTTCTGCCTAATCCTACTTGTTTCTCCCTCTCACAAAAGTTGATCCCCAATAAGTACTCTGCACACAAACTCCAATTCAGCAGCTGGAAGCTAACCCTACAAAAATTGATTCTAAAAGATGTTAGTGACATATGATGAAGTTTCATATGTTATATGGGAGCGCTGACAACACATGAAAAGTTGGAAAAGCATATAATCTCTCAGTGTTTCCATATCTCTCTGTTTCCATATCAATAAAATAAAGGTAATTATCTATAACTTGAAGAATGTCACAAGAATTCAAGGAAAAGACCCATAGTAGTGTGTCCTGTAAGAGTTAATTTGAAGCACCTTCTATTTTACTCTCTTGTTTTCTTCAATTTTCTTTTTCCTAATGTGGTCATAATTTTTTTTTCTCTTATTTCACAAGTTTCTTTTCCTCTTCTTTTTTGTCTCTCCATTTCTCACCCTTTTAAAAATATTTTTAAAAAATATTTTATTTATTTATTTGACAGAGAGAAATACAGTGAGAGAGGGAACACAAGCAAGGGGAGTGAGAGAGGGAGAGGCAGGCTTCCCGCCCAGCAGGCAGCCCGATGCCGGGCTCAATCCAGGGTCTCCGGGATCATGACCTGAGCTGAAGGCAGTCACATAACCAACTGAGCCACCCAGGCGCCCCCCTTTTAAAATTTTAATTTAGTTTTTTAAACATTGTTGAGGTATAATTTACATATACTAAACTACACACACTTTAACTGTGGAAGTGATGAGTTCTGAAAAACTGCATACACATATGAATTCACACCACATTCACGATATAGAGCACTTCCATCTTTACAAAAGATAGCCTTGTATCTCTTTCAAGTCATTCCTCACCTGCAATCCAAGCATAAATAACCATTGATCTGTTTTCTATTCCCATAGATTGGATTCATCTTTTCTAAAGTTTCAAGTTAATGTAATCCTATTGTATGTATTCTTTTCTCTCTGGCTTGTTTCTTGAGATTGTCCTTGCTGTTTTGAGCACCAATAGATTTTTTTTTTTAATTTTTATGCAGTATTTTATTGTATGAATGTATTATAATTTCTTTATCCATTTACCACTTGTTAGACATCTGGTTGTTCCAAATTTTGGCTATCATGAATAAATCTGCTATGAACATTTATGTACAAGTATTTATGTCTTCATTTCTGCTGCAGTAGAATTGTTGAGTCAAATGTTAAGTTTATGTTTAACTTCATAAGAACATGCCAATATCACATTGTATTCCATCTAAAAGTATGCAAGTTTCAGTTGCCCACATTCTTTCCAACACTCTGCATTGTCAGTCTTTTATTTTAGCTATCCTAGTAGGTGTGAAATGAAAGTATTTCATTGTGATTTAATTTGCATTTCCTTGATGACTAATGATGTTAACATTGTTTCATATTTTAAGGATCTTTTGTGTATTTTTTTTTCCTAAGGGTTTTGTTAAAATGTTTTGCCCATTTTGTTTGTTTTATTACAGAGTTGTATAAGTTTGGTCTATATTTTGGATGTAAAGTCTTTCTTAGATATGTGAATTTTCTCCCAATTTGTGGTTTGCCTTATATTTTCTTTAGTTCATTTTTCAGGGAGAAGTTTTAAATATTTATGAAGGTTAATTTGTTACTTTTTCTTTTATCATGCTCTTCTTGTCCTATCTAAGAAATCCTTGCCAACTCCAACATTACAAAGATTCTCATATATTTTTCCTTAGAGGTAGTATACTTTTAGTTTTCACATTTAGGTCTATGGTCCATTTCAAATTAATTTTTTCACGTGATGTGTGGTACTCATTTTTATCCACAGAGATACACAGTTCTAGTACCATCTGTCAAAAAGTCTTTCTTTTCCTCCACTGAATTACTTTAGCACCTTGGTCAAAAATTGTCTGACCATATATATGTGTTCTATCTCTCTTCTATTATCTATGTGTTCACTCTTACACCAATAGCAAACTCTCTTGATTATTGTGGCTTTATAGTAAGTCTTAAAATCAGGTATGTGTCAGCCTTCAAACTTTGCGGGTTTTCCCCCCTAGTATAGTCTTTTGGCTACTTTAGGTCCATTGAATTTCCATATGAATTTTACAATCTGCTTGCCAATTTCTAAAAACAAGAAATCCCTGCTGTGATTTTCATTGAGATCACATTGAATCTATTTGGGGAAAATTAGCATCTCAAAAATATTGTCTTTCTATCTAAGCATGCTATATCTCTTCATTTATCTGAATCTTATTAATTTCTCTTAGAGATATAATTGAGTTTTTAGTAAAGATATCATGCATAACTCTTGAAAAATTTATTCCTAAATGTTTCAGAAGTTATGTTATTTTTCTTAGAATTTTACATCCTAATTGTTTATTGCTTGAATATAAAAATAGAATTGACTTTTGCATATTAATAATGTTTCCTGAGGTGTTGCTAAATTTATTTATTACTTGCATTTTTTATTACTATTTCTTTGTATGTGTATATAGAAAATACTATCTGCAAATAAAGACAGATATTTCTTTTCTAATTCATATGCTTTTATTTATTTTTCTTGCCTTACTGCTCTGGCTAGGACCTCTAGTACAATAATTGAACAGAACTGGTATGAGTGTTATCTTGTCTTAGTTCTAATCTAAGAGGGAAAGCATTCAGTCTCTTAACATTAAGTTAGCTATAGGTTGTTTGCAAATGCCTTTTATTTATCTCAAAAATTCCTTTCTATTTTAGATTGCTGAATTTTTAATGTGAATGGCTATTAAGATTTATCAAGTGTTTGTTTTTATATCTAGTGACAAGATTGTATGTTTGTTATCTTTATTCTATTAATACAGTAACTTTTTTACTTTTTAAAATAATTTATTTTATTTTTTCAGTGTTCAAAGATTCATTGTTTATGCACCACATCCAGTGTTCCATGCAATATATGCCTTCCTTAATACCCACCACCAAGCTCACCAATACCCCCACCCCTCCCTTCCAAAACCTTCAGTTTGTTTCTCAGAGTCCACAGTTTCTCATGCTTTGTCTCCCTCTCTGATTTACCCCAGTTCACATTACCTTTCCTTCTCTTAATGTCCTCCATGTTACTCCTTATACTCCACAAGTAAGTGAAACCATATGATAGTTGACTTTCTCTGCTTGGCTTCTGTCACTCAGGTAATCTCCTTCAGTGCCATCCATGTTTCTACAAAAGTTGGGTATTCATCCTTTCTGATAAAGGTATAATATTCCATTATATATATGGACCATATCTTCTTTATCCATTCATCTGTTGAAGGACATCTTGGCTCTTTCCAGTTTGGTGATTGTGGCCATTGCTGCTATGAACACTGGAGTACATACAACCCTTCTTTTCACTACATCTGTATCTTTGGGTAAATACCCAGTGGTGCAATTGCAGGATCATAGGGTGGCTCTATTTTTAATATTTTAAGGAATCTTCACACTGTCTTCCAAAGTGGCTGCACCAACCTGCATTCCCACCAAGAGTGTAAGAGGGTTCCCCTTTCTCAACATCCTCTCCAACACTTGTTTCCTGTCCTGTTGATTTTGGCCATTCTAACTGATGTAAGGTGGTATCTCAATGTGGTTTTGATTTGAATTTCTCTGATGCCTAATGAGGATGAACATTTTTTCATGTGTCTGTTAGCCATTTGTATATATTCTATGGAGAAGTGTCTGTTCATGTCTTCTGCCCATTTTTTGACATGATTATCTTTTTTTAGGTGTCGAGTTAGAGGAGTTCTTTATACATCTTGGATATCAGCCCTTTGTCTGTAGTGTTATTTGTGAATATCTTATCCCATTCTGTGGGTTGCCTCTTTGTTTTGTTGAGTATTTCCTTTGCTGTGCAGAAGTTTTTATTTTGATGAAGTCCCAAAAGTTCATTTTTGCTTTTGTTTCTTTTGCCTTTGGAGACATGTCTTGAAAGAAGTTGCCATGGCCGATGTCAAAGTGGTTACTGTCTATGTTCTCCTCTAGGATTTTGATAGATTCCTACCTCGCATTGAGGTCTTTCATCCATTTTGAGTTTATCTTTGTATATGGTGTAAGAGAATGGTCAAGTTTCATTCTTCTACATGTAGCTGTCCAATTTTTCCAGCACGATTTATTGAAGAGACTGTCTTTTCTCCACTGGATATTTTTTTCTGCTTTGTCAAAAGTTATTTGACCATAGAATTGAGGGTCCATATTTAGACTCTCCACTTGGTTCCATTGGTCTATGTTTCTGTTTTTGTGCCAATACCATGCTTTCTTGGTGATCACAGCTTTGTAATAAAGCTTAAAATCAAGTAACATGATGTCGCCAGCTTTGTTTTTCTTTTTCAACATTTCCTTAGCAATTCAGGGTCTTTTCCAGTTCCATATAAATTTTAGATTGTTTATTCTGGCACTTTGAAAAATGCTGGTGGAATTTTGATCAGGATGGCATTGAAAGTACAGATTACTCTAGGCAGTATAGATATTTTAACAATATTTATTCTTCTGATCCATGAGTATGGAATGCTTTTCTATCTTTTTGTGTCTTCTTCAATTTCTTTCATGAGTGCTCTGTAGTTCCTCTGGTACAGATCCTTTACCTCTTTGGTTAGGTTTATTCCAAGTTATCTTACGGTTTCTGGTGCTATAGTAAATTGAATCAATTCTCTAATATCCCTATCGATGTTTTCACTGTTAGTGTATAAGAAAGCAACTGATTTCTGTGCATTGATTTTGTATCCTGCCATATTATTGAATTGCTGTATGAGTTCTAGTAGTTTGGGGGTGGAGTCTTTTGAGTTTTCCATATAAAGTATCATGTCATCTGCAAAGAGAGAGAGTTTGACTTCTTCTTTGCCAATTTGAATAGCCTTATTTATTTTTTTGTCTGATTGCTGTTTTAATACCAGTTATTTATGTCAGATGTTATACATTTCTGAAATGAATTTGTGTAAAAATACCGCTTAGTCATGGTGCATTATCTTGTTTTCATATTACTTCATTTACTTTAATAATATTTTCTGTTTGGAGAGGTTTTAAATTGGAATTCAATTTTTTAAGTGATATAAGCCTAGTATTTTTAATTTTTTCAGTGTTCCAAGATTCATTGTTTATGTCCTACACCCAGTGCTCCATGCAATACGTGGCCTCAGTACCCACCACCAGGCTCTCCTATCCCCCCACCCCCACCCCTCCAAGACCCTCAGTTTGTTTCTGAGTCCAAAGTCTCTCGTGTTTTATTTCCCTTCCCGAATTACCCTACTTATTATGGAGTGTTGTATTAAGTATCACGTTGTAATAATAAATGGGTTAAAAATTAAAAGAACAAAAACCGTGAGAATGAATTTTAAATTTAAAGTGAAAAAACTTTAAAAGTAAAAATAGAAAAAAGTTGAAAAAGAAAATAAAGTGAAAAGCTGTATCTATAAAGCATACAGCTTTTGGGGCAGTACCAGGAGCTTAATATATTACCTTTCCCCCCATGTTGGGGTTTTACAGTTTGGGTGCTGTTCTCTTGTGCTTCTGGCTTGCCTTCTGGGGAGGGGCCTGCCGTGCTGTTTTTCAGTCCCTTCTACCTGGGTGAGTCCCCGCCCCCTTCCTAGGGGCTGGGCTCCATGGCAATCAGGTTGTCAGGCTTTTGTTCTCTGGAGGATTTGTTCTTTTGCAGCTTTTTGCAGCTTTTTAGAAAGTCAGGCCAGAGCAAGATGTCTGCACACAGACCTCCTTCTCAGAGAGAGTTCTTAGCTAGCAACCCTCTGGATGATGCAGGGCTTGCGGCCCCTCCTTGTATCTTCCCCTTTGGCCACTGGTTACAACTGGGCACACCCGCAGCCGCTGCTCAGATTGGCGCCCAAAGCGCCGGAAGCCCCCGCTTGTTGTTTCGCTCCTGAGCCTCAGAAACCGTGGCTGATTTCGGTCCTGCGACCTTGTCTCTGCCCAGAAAGTCTGTAGTGCACATCCACGCAGGAGGGACTGAGATCCCACTGCCCAGCAGGTCATGCTTAAGTCTTCAAAATCACCTCCCCTGGGGGCTGTGCTCCTGGCCCAGGGGGCAAAAAAAAGTGGCAGAAAAAAAAGTGGCAGTTTTAAAGATACTCCGCTTTTAAAGAACTCGGCTCTGCCGGGTTCCCTCACGTGGCACCAGGGAGTGCTTTCTCTCTGCAGATCTATATCACCCCCCCCACTGCCCCTCAGACTCTCCATTTTTGCCTGCTTTTAATCAGACCATGAACTGCTGTTGTTACCCAAACACAGAGCACTTTCCTGCTAGGGTATTGCTTTCCAATGGGTTGCCTCTGTGGGCTTCCTCCCCTGTGTCCCTTGTCTTTGGATATCCCTCTGATTGCTCCCACTCCTCTCTACCTCTTTGTCGATGCTCTTCTTCCCCCATAGAGATCCAGAAGTGTGAAATATTACATTTCAGGCTGACTTCATGGGTGCTCACAGCGTTCTTGCAGTGTTTTTTTGCAGGTATTCAGCTCACTTCAGGGGACTCCCCGAAATGGGGTCACCTAGCTTTCTGCCATCTTGCCAGCCTCCTATAAGCCTAGTTTTTTTTAAAAAAAATTCTTCTTAAGTTGGTTTTGGTACTTTGTGCCTTTCAAGGAAGTTTAAAAAAAATCAATCATTTCATTTATTTATTTGTTTGTTTGTTTGTTTATTTATTTATTTGAGAGGGAGAGGGGAAGGACAAAAGGAGGAGAGAGAAAATCTTAAGCAGGTTCCACCTCCAGCTCAGAGCTGCACACAGGCTCAATCTCAGGACCCTGAGGTCATGACCTCAGCCAAAATCGAGAGTCAGATGCTTAACTGACTGAACCACCCAGGTACCCCTCAAGGAATTTTTAAAATTTCCACCAGTTTATCAAATCTATTGTCATAAAGTTTTCATAATATTCCCTTATTACTCTTTTAATGTCTGCCTGATCTATAATAAAATCCCCTTTCATTTCTTATGTTGATAAGTTTTGTCTGCTCTCTTTTACTTGTTTGATCTAGGGGCTTAAAATTTACTTGATCATTTTAAATTACCAGTTTTTGATTCATTGACTTTTCTTTGTTTTCTAATTCATTGATTTCCGCTCTTTTTTAAAATTTAAAAAAAGATTTTATTTATTTATTTGGCAGAGAGAAACACAGCTAGAGAGGGAATACAAGCAGGGGGAGTGAGAGAGGGAGAAGCAGGCTTTCCGCGAAGCAGGGACCTAAATGTGGGGCTCGATCCAGAGACTCTGACCTGAGCTGAAGGCAGATGCTTAATGACTGAGCCACAAAGGTGCCCCTGATTTATGCTCTTAATCTTTATTATTTCCTTTCTGCTACTTGTTTCGGGTTTAATTTGCTGGAGTTTTTTCTTAGTTTCTTAAAGAATTTTTTTTTTTAAAGATTTTTTTATTTATTTGACAGAGAGAAACACAGCCAGAGAGGGAACACAAGCAAGGGGAGTGAGAGAGGGAGAAGCAGGCTTCCCGCTGAGCAGGGAGCCTGATGCGGGACTGGATCCCGGGTGTCCGGGATCATGACCTGAGCCGAAGGCAGTCGCTTAACCAACTGAGCCACCCAGGCACCCCAAGAATGTTTTTAGATAATTGATTTTAGACATTTTGTTCTCCAAAATAATTATTTAATGATTGATCATTTCCTTTAAGACAATGCTGGCCAATAGATCTTTTTGTGATAGCAGAAATGTTCTATGTACTATTCAAGAAGGTGGCCATTAGCCTCAGAAGTTTATTGACTGTTCAATATATGCCTATTGTAACTGAAGAAATGAATTTTTGATTAATCCTAAATAACTGAAATTAAAATGTAAACAGTTACATGTGGCTGGTGTCCATGTACTGGGCAACAGATCTCTACATATCACCATATCTAACAGATGTTAATGTATATTTTCATTTTCAGTTAATTCAAAATATTTTCAGTTTCTCTGTGATTTCTTAAATTCATGGGTTACTTATAAATGTATTGTGTAATTTCCCAACATTTGGGAATTTTTATTATTGATTTCTAGTTTAATAGCATTTAACCTAGTGATGTCTTTATATTTAGGAGAAATTTGTTGAAGATAGTTTATCATTGAATATTGCCTTTTATCCAGTCCAACAATCTCTGACTTTTAATTGTAGAGTTTAAAATATTTACGCTTAGTGTATTTAATGATATATTTGAAATTAAATCTAACAATTTGTAACTTATTTTTTATCTGACCGGTTAATTGTTTCTTTTCCTGTCTTCTTTTAGAATTCATTATTCTTGTTCTTCCATTTTATTTTCACAAGTGACTTATTAACTATACTTCTGTTTCATCTTTTAAAGTGTTTTCTAAGCTTTGCAGTATACATTTTAAACTTAATACAGTTTATCTTCAAATTACAGAACAAAACTTCGCAGGTAACTTGGCATGCCTGGGTGGCTCAGTCACCTGAATGGCTGGCTTGGATCATGGTCTCAGAGTCCTGGGATTAAGTCCTGAGTTGGGCTCTATGCTCAGCAGGGATTTTCTCTGCCTCTTCCTCTGCCCTTCCCCTGCTCAAATGTGCATGCTTTCTCTTTCTAAAACATATAAATACATCTTTTAAAAAAAGCCTTCAAATATAATTAATGACTTCACAATGGTATAACATTTCTTGTTTGTGGTATCATTGTCATACATTTTTTACTTCTACGTATAGCATAAGACTCCAAATACATTGTTTTCATTATTATTTTAAATAGCTGTTTAGAAAATTAATGAGATAATAATATCTTTTGTATTTATCTACTCATTTACCTTTTCTGGTCCTATTTTTTAAAGTTGTCATCTGATATAATTTTTTGTTCTGTTGGCTATGCATTCACACAGCTTTTACTTATATGTTAGTGCTTTAATTTTTGAAAGATAAATTTTTCTGGGTATAGAAGTTTAGATAGAAATTTTTACCCAGAACTTAAATATATTATTATATTAACTTCTGACTTTCATAATTTTTGATGAGAAATTTGCTGTAATTTTTATTCATTTCACTTTTTATAATTGCCTTTTCTTTTCCTCTGGCTGCCTGTAATATTTTCATCTTTATCACTATTTTTTTTAACAGTTTGATTATAATGTGTTGTGGTTTTCTTTGTGCTAGTCTTCCTTGAGGATTATTAAGCTTTGAGTCTTTGTTTATAGATAGAGAAAGAAAGTGAGTGGAAAGTGGGAGAGGTAAGAGAGAGGGAGAGAGAGAGAATCTTAAGTGGGCTCCACACCCAGTGCAGAGTCTGATGACATGGGGCTAAATCTCATACTGTGATCATGACCTGAGCCAAAATCAAGGGTCAGACACTTAACTGATTGAGCCACCCAGGCATTTGGTTTATAGTCTTTTTAATTCTGGAAAAAATTTTGGCCATTATTTTTTCATGAGTCTCCTCTCACCCCACTTTTGTTTCTTTTCTCTTCCTGCAATTCCAATCTCATGCATATCATGTTAGATTCGTTGATGTTGTGTTGTCACATGTCACTGAGGATCTTCCTCTTCTTCCTTCTTTAATTTTCATCCTCTTTATACATTATTTTGGTGGATTCATATTGCATTGTCTTTTAGTCCACTACCCTTTTCTTTTCAGTTTCTATCACAAACTCAAAATATTCCCAGTCATGTGTAAACTCTGGAGTTGTTTGCAGCTCTCTGGCAATTGTTCTTCTCTCAGAAGCAGTTCTTTTCACAGACTTGCAGAATTTCACCTTATGCTTGGACAGATTGATATGTAGCAAAACACTAAATGAGGCCCTCTGAATATTCCTGCTACTCTTACTCTTCATTACTCTTCCCTGCACATGCTAACTCCCCCAGCCTCCTTGAACTCTAAATTCTGTTTCCTCTACCCAATGAGATGGATGGATTCCTTATTTTGCACTGAGTTTTGGAACTTACCTCCAGATATAACTCCTAGGCACTCACAGGATTCAATTTATTAATTCTGTATCTCTCAGTCATCACTGTCCTGTTGTACCTGTTGTTCAATGTCTGACAATTGTTGTTACATATATTTTTCACAGCTTTCTAGTTGATTATGACCTGACAGTAGGTCTAAACTTTGTTTCTTCCTTATGTGTGGAAGCAGAAGTCAGAATTTTAATTTTTACCCACAGTTATACATGCACAGTGTAAAGAGCCAACAAAGTTTCCAATGTTTTTATAAAGCAAAACAAAGCAATGGCAGTTCCCTGTTCTTGACCCAGTTGACCCAAAGGAAGTTACTTTCAATCTTGTTGTTGATAGTTCATGCTTACTTCCATTTTGCTTATGTTGCTATTTCCTGAGTCTTTATATTTTAAAGATTGACTTTGCATGAGAGAGTACAGAATTTTGGCTTTTTATTTATTCTCCACCCTTACTCCATATATAAAACTATCCCATATTCCATCTTTCCAGTATTATCATACCATAATTTTGACAGGGTAAATATTCAGTAATATTATAGTATGAGAATATTTTTAGCTGGACCATATCATACACTATTCTTATTTATTGCATACATTTTTTAGTTTTCCTGGAGTTCACAACTACCTTAATTTTTTTTTAATCTCCAAAATATCTTCTAATTAAGAATTTCCCTTTTTATTATGTTTGAACACTTCAGGTATTCTATCTCTACCATCTTATTGAGGAGGTTTCTAGAGCCTAGAGGATCTAATCTGGTTTTGTTATCATCTGAGCTCTGTGTGCAACCTTCTTCCTGACATCTCTTTAATCATCATCTTAAGGTTACCTTTACCCATGTCCTAGATTAGGTCCCCTGTTTCCTGCATCCCATGTTTCCTTTCTTTTTGGTTTATGACCTCATTTTTTGGTGGAGCAAGTGCTCTGGTAATTACCTAAGAAAGGATACATGAGAGGCATTCTTGTTTTGTTTTATTATTTGTTTGCTTTTTGTGAACTTACTTGTCTTTGATTGATGGTTTTGCAGATTATATTTTTATGTTATTTATTTAATATTATAATTATATTTTAGTAAAGGTATTTCTTAAAGATTGTACTTATTTTTTTGAGAGAGTGAATGAGAGAGAGAGCACAGACAGGGTAGAGAGAGAGGCAGAATGTGAGGCTGGATTCTACGACCCTGGGATCATGACCTAAGCTGAAGGGAGATTCTTAACAGACTGAGCCACCCAAGTGCCCCTATTTTTATAAATATTTTTATTTGGTTAATAATATTTTCTCTTTTATTTGTGTCCTACGTGGTTTTTTTTCATAAATCGATGTTGAATTTTATCAAATGCCTTTCTTGCCTCTGTTTATATTGGAAAATTATTTTCTTAAAATTTTGAAAGTTTTACCTCACTCTTTTCTAGCTTTCTTCTGTTGTTGTTGTTATATTTGATCCTCTGCATATGATCTATTTTTTTTCTTTCCAGAAGACTTTGGAAATTTTTTCTTTATTTCTAGAATTGTAAAATTTCATGATGATATATCTCAGTATGTTTTATATTGGTTTCCCAGAAAGTGAGCTTGAGTCAAATGCTTATTTGCAGTTATTTTGTTGGTAGTGCAATTCTAGAAATCATGGTGAGAGACAAGAGGAGTGAAGGAGAAAAGAAATATAGCCAATATGAAGATGAGTTACTAATGGTTTAATATCATGGAGCTATCCTCTTGGATTGAATGCATCTCAGGATTGTCCATTTCAGGTAAGGGAAAGGTAGAAGTTTATCCATTAGCTCCCATTTATTGCTGGTGAAATGTTTGCTCTGTGCTTCAAAATAGGTACATGTGTGCATGTCAATAGAGTCTTGGGGCATCTCATTCTTTAGTGCCAGTGGAAAGCCTCAGTGCAGGAGTCAAGAGGCATACAGTGCTGGTTTGAGATGAAACATATGTGAAGCTTGTGGGAGCCTGGCAGATCTAGTTGTTATAGCAGTGACTGAAACAAGATACAAAGGAAACCAGGAGGATTTGATGTATTTCCCAAGAGATGTCTGATAGAGTGTAGCTCTTTTTGCGTCCATCATGCTGAGTTTTTCATGAGCCCGTTTAGTCCGGAAAATTATGTTGTTCAGTTTTGGAAAAGTCCCTCAAATTATTTTTTCATAATTATCTCTTCTCTTTTTTTCATGGTTTGTTTGTTTTGTATTCCCTTTCTGGAACACCTGTTAATCAGATTTTGGATCATCTGGCTTCTTCCTGAAATCTTGTTTTCTCCCTCTTTCCATACTATGTCATATTGCTTGACTTTTGGAGAAAATTTCTCAACTCTACCTTTTGATTCTTTGAACTTTTTAATTTCTTCTGTCACTTAAAGTTGCAAAGAACTTTAATCATTGTTTCTGAATATATATATATGTGTGTGTGTATGTGTGTGTGTGTATATGCATACACACATACACACATGTGTGTACACACACACATGTTCCCATTCATATCAATAGTCACCACATTTGTCTTTGAATTCTCTGGATATTAATTTTAGGCTCATGTGTTATTTTCCTTTAATGAAAATGAATTCCTTGTTTCCTCTACGTTTTATTTTTTCTTGTTAGTTTTGATGTCTCTATTCATATTAGAACATTTTTCAGGTATTTGCTGATTAAATGTAAGAGTGGTGCTCTGAGAAACCAGTTGAAAGCTCTATGTGTATGGGGTGAGCCATTTAATTAAAGAGCTCCCAATGTCATTATCTTGATGACTTTTATTTTTGGCTGCTCAGATTCCTTAGAGAAATCTCTTATAATCTTTGACCTGGAGGGTGGGATGATAGGCTGCCAATAGTTAGGAATCCAAATGGGACAAAAGGCTGAGAGTCACAACATTTAATATGCAATCATTTACACATCTGTTTTTTTCTTTTTTTCAGGTTAAGACACCCATTTTCAACTGTGCCCAGAGTAGCCTAGCCAGACTTTCTATTTTACCTTCTCCAGAGAATAAGCTTTTTTCTTCTGCCAAGAGGGAGAGGGTATCTTGGAAGTCAATTGTTTTGAACCAACCATCGCATTTTAACCCCACCTTTACACCATCTCTAGAGATACCTAATACGTAGTTCCTGAGTGTGTGCGGATTCTGCAACTCATCCACCTGTTTCCAGCCTCCACAAATTTGTGGGTAGACTCTCTTCTCCTGTTCTCTTTGTGGTATTCTTTTCCAAATCTCTTCCTCATGGAAAGTAATCGTACCCCCTTAAAGTCTACTATTCCTCCCACCATAACAAATAGAAACTTTGACCAAATTAAGTCTAGGGGCAATTTTACTGTTTCTTATGTCTTGGAAAATTTATGTCTCCATAATGTATTTGTAGCATGATAGAATTTGTGTTTCATGTATCAACTCTGGCTTACTGAGGCAATGGAAGAGATTGTACACTTAGTACAGTATATGAAATAAGACCTAATTCATGAATTTGTACTCCATCCAAACAGAGTATAGTAGATCTGCAAATCCTTTAATTGATTTGATTGTTTTTCTCTACACTCAACTTCTAGGTGAGAGAAACACATTCAAGTATAACAACCCTATCAGGAATTTAGTTGAAATAAAAATAAACATTCTGATAGAGATGTGGGCCCAAAGTCTGCACTTTCTATTTCTAAATGACAAAGAGAATTGATATTCCAAATGATAACCTTACGACATCATAGTATTTTCTTTCAGATAAAAACTATGTTGTATCTTTGTAAGATGGAGCTTTAGAGCGTTCAGAAAAGCTAAAAGCTTTTAGTGAGGAGAGTAGAGCATGAAGAGATTTCAGGTTAACTGTAAATTGTTCATCAGAATGTTTGATTCTGCAAAGTTATTCTAGCTTTATGGCACAGAAGAAAATAAATGGACAATTGCCCAGAATATTTAACTAGGGAGTGTGCTTAGTTGGAAGAAGCTGAGTGTACAGAATTGTAAGCTCGAGCCCACATCAATAGCAGCAAACTATTTTTCACTCAGATTCTGTTTTAGTAATCATTTTGAAGTTGCTGCCTCTAATGAAACTTCCAGAATCACAATAAATAACTAAAGCAATTTTCTATGGAAAATTAATACCTTATGTGACAATTTTAAAAATCCCAAGAAAACAGTTTTGAGACAGACCTTCATATCTGTGCTTCTTTGAGGGCCTCAAAGCAGTGTGAAACAGAGACCTTGTCCTTAAGAATCTTATAATTTGGTCAAGGAGAAAGACATTGCATATAAGCATAAAGTAGGAAACTGCATGCCATGTAATGGTAAGGGTGTTAGTGGCTTTAAGAGTAATATAACTGAGGTAGGAAAACTTCATTAAGGAGGCAGGTAGAGACTCCAGACCAGAGGATGAATTAATTAAGATGGTTCTTGCTTTTTGTTTCTTAGCTTATGCTTAGGTCTTAGGTGTAAGAACCCAGGCAAGTAGTTTAGATACAGCAAGTTGGAATATAGTGGCAGCTCCAAAGAGCATTTTTTAATGTATAGTTTGAGTTTCTCAAATTTTAAGGAGTTCATAGGTCATATAAATAATATATATTACATATATGTGTATGTAATAGGTTCCTTCTGGTCACAAAAATCCATTTGAAATTTTTTAAGGAAAAAAAAGTTCTATTGACCAATGTGACTGACAAGATCAGGGATAGAATGCATCAGGTATGTATGAATTTAGATAGCTCAGATAATGTCATCAAGCATTTATCTCTTTCTGTGGGAGTTACAGTCGTCAACTTGGGTCTTATGTGTCTGGTACAGCTTTTCATTTCAGATTAGAAAACCTTCATTATTGATACCTATACCTAGGATGTGTCTGGGAAGGACTCCACGTTCTTGCTTTGTGGATCAGTCATGATGAACAGAGGATGCCTGACTGAGTCTTAGTCACATGGAAGCAGAGCTTGAGTCTGGTGCCTTAGACCACTTGTTCATTTTGAGACTCTCAGTCTTAATCACATGGGATAAGGGAAGAAGAGTTTTTCAGTGAATAGGTATCCTGGGAAGGAAGAGCCAAGTAGTGTTATTATAGACCTGAGATGACTCATTTTACATTAATTTATGCCAATAAATAAATATGGCTGTTTCTTGAATTTCAGGTTGTATATAATAAATTGGATTTGCACTACTAGACCAGAGTGAAAGAATGGAGGTTGTAGTTAGGGATATTATATATCTTAGATATGAATTATCACATCTTTTAGGTATTTACCATCATCAAAGAACCCACTCTTTTTTTAAAAAGATTTTATTTATTTATTTGACAGAGCGAAACACAGCTAGAGAGGGAACACAAGCAAGAGGAGTGAGAGAGGGAGAAGCAGGCTTCCCACTGAGCAGGAAGCCTGATGTGGGGTTTGAATCTGGGACTTGGGGATCATGACCTGAGCCGAAGGCAGCCACTTAATGACTGAACCACTCGTGAGAATATGTTATTCCTTTGGGACCCAATCCCTATCATGACCATTTAAAAATTTGGCACTCACAAAGATAATATGATTACGAAAAGGGTGAACACTATATTCAGTAGGAGCTCAGAATTCTTTCCTGGATTTTTTTTGTGTGTGTGTTTCACAGGAGTCTTATAAGCATTTGCACTCTTTTTTTCTTCTTTTTTCTTTTCTTTCTTTCTTTTTTTTTTTTTTTTTGCCTGAAGATTCAGAAGCACGGGGAATTGTGCTTACTGAAGTCCAGTGTGTAGGGCCTTGGCAGCTTAAGTGGAAGAACCAAATATTCTGAATGCCATGTCACAAGAAGAAAAAATACTCATAGAGAGGAATTCAAGTGGCTCAGAGTTCAGGCTAGAGACCAAGACCCTGAGATGTATAAGAACTCAAGGGGCAAGGGAAACTTCAAGGCCTGGGATCAAGGAGGACCTTGATAACTGTCACAGCTTTTCAGATTCAAATTCATTAGGTGGTTCAGGTATGTATGAAAGAGTGAGTCGGCGAATGATTGGGAAAATAGCTTGGAAGGCAGACCAATAGTATGGGCAAATAAATCTTAGTCATTAAACATGTTGCTTAGGCTCATCTGGTCATTTAGTAATGACTGTCTTGAGAATGTGCTGAAGTTTCAGATTGTGCAGAGAAGAGAGCTATAATTAATTCAAATATCAGTCAGGGGTTGAGCATGGTAGTAGATATACAGTCCTAATATTTCCCTCAAAGGCATTTGGAAGAATGGTTTAGAGAAACATCTAGAACTCAAATTGCAATGTTATTTGTAATAGACAAGATATGGAAGCAACTCAGGTGTCCATCCATAGAAGAAAGAAAATGTGGTATGTATACAATGGAACATTAGTCATAAAAGAATGAAATCTTGTCATTTGTAACAACATGGATGGACCTACAGGGTATAATTTTAGGTGAAAAAAGTCAGTCAGAGAAAGGTAAATATCATATAATTTCCCTCATATGTGGAATTTAAGAGACAAAACAAATGGACAATGAAAAACAGGGACAAACAACAACAACACAACAATGTGGAAATAGATGGAAGGGATTAAGAGTAGACTTATTTTGATGAGCACTAAGGAATGTATAGAATTGTTGAATCACTATATTTTATACCTGAAACAAATATGACACTGTAGGTTAATTATATCAGAATTAAAAAAATAAACTTGTAAAAAGCACTAAACACAAATATTTGGATTGCTGCATGGAATAGGAAATCAGAATTATAAAATGTTTTAATATGTCAGGTACTGTAGAAATTAAAATGAGAAGCCTTTTAATAGATTCCTCAAGATTATTGATGGGCCTTGGGTTTACAAGAACCTATGGAGGATTACATTGAAAAATATGTCAATGTCTTCAAAAATCACTTCTTTTTCTGAAAGAAGTTATGCTTAATAAGCAGACAAATGCAAGGGCTGTTACAGCAGACTACTACTTAGCAACCAGCCGTTGCCTAATCTTGGTGTACTTGTTCATTTCAGTTTCTATACTGTCAACTTAAGGATGCTACTTCATATACAAAATAAATGTAAAGTTTCCAAGCACCTCTAAAAGTATTTTCATTCCTTCAGCAATCAAATATGCACTTAGCATCTACTGTATGCCGGGTACACTAATCTCCCGGCTGCAAGGCTAGTTATGACACATTTTCCTTTATGTAGACTTAAAATATAATATTTCAGTATAATCAATGCTAGCATAACTCATAACCACAGAACTATAAGACCAGAGAGGAAGCAGAAATTCATCCAGCTTTGAGATTTAGGGAATACTTTGCCGAGGAAGTGACATTTGAGACAGGCTTTTCAGAATGGACTAAATGCTGTTGGTTCCATGACTTCTCCTGATCCACCTGTGGGCTTTAACTTTATTGTTTTATTATTGTTTTAATTCTGAACTTCTTTATAGATAAAGTATGATGAGGAGTTAAGCAAAGGAAGA
Organism: Spilogale gracilis; assembly: GCA_004023965.1. Lineage (NCBI taxonomy): Eukaryota > Metazoa > Chordata > Mammalia > Carnivora > Mephitidae > Spilogale > Spilogale gracilis. Next base: position 23,290 of record PITA01016842.1, read on the forward strand.
ATGAAATAAAAAAGAGAATTTGCTTATTGTAGTTTAGCAGATTATTGAACATCAAAGAATGAGATAAAGCTTTAAGTAAAAGGAATTGTCTAATTATATGTTGTGTGATGACACCATCTTTTTCTTTTTTTGTTATTGTGGTAAGAACATTAAAACATTTTTAAAGTTTACAATACAAAACACAAAGTTGTACAGCAGATCTCTAGAACATACTCATTTTGCATAATAATTAAACCTTTATCCCTTTGTACAACAGCTCTTCCTTTCCCCTTTCCTTGCAGATCCCCGCAACCACTATTCTACTGTCTGTTTCAATGAGTTAAACTATTTTAGATACCTCATATAAATGGAATCATGCAATACTTATCTTTTGGTGACTGGCTTATTTCACTTAGCATAATGTCCTCCAGGTTCATCCATGCTGTTGCATAAGGCAGGATTGCCTTCTTTTTAAAGGCTGGATAGTATTCCACTATATGGACATACCACATTTCTTTATCTGTTCATTCATCAATAAACATTTAACTTGTTTCCATAGCTTGGATATTGTGAATAAATGGTACAGTGAACATGGAAGTGCAGAATTCAGTTCTTTTAAATATATATCCAGAAATGGAACTGTTGGATTGTATAACAGTTCTATTTTTAACTTGTTGAGAAACCTCCATACTGCTTTCCATAGTGCCTGAACTGTTTAACTTTGCTACTAACATGTGTAAGGCGTTCAGTTTCACCAATACTTATTATATTTTTTTAAATAATAGCATCCTAGTAAAGGTGAGGTGATATCTTATTATGGTTTTTATTTGCACTTCCCCGTTTATTAGTAATGCTGAGTATCTTTTCACATTCCTGTTAGTCATATGTATGTCTTTTTTGAAGAAATGTCTATTCAAGTTCTTTGCCCATTTTTTTAATTGGGATATTTGTTTTGTTGTTATTGCTGTTCTTCTTTTGCTACTGAGTTTTAGGAGTGCCTTACATATTTTGGATATTAATTCCTTATCCAATATATGATTTGCAAATATTTTCTCCCATTCTGTAGGTTGTCTTTTACTCTGCTGACTATTTCCTTTGCTGTACAGAAGTTTTTTAGTTTGATGTAGTCTCACTTGTCTATTTCTGCTTTTGTTGCTTGTGTTTTTGTTGTCATGTCCCATGTGTGCTTTAGTTAAATTGCCAGATACTGACTGCATATTTAGGAAGTAAAATCTAGAGACTAAATGAAGTTCTGAGCGTGGAAGAAGCAAACCCATGTTTCTCAATAAAAAGGCAACATTATAGTTCTTATGTAAATTTGGGTTTCATTGGAAATGGCCATTTTTATTGATAGACTATATAGTAAAGTGGTAAAAAGCACAGTGCTCAAGCCAGTCTGCTTAGATTGAATATAACTTAGACAATGTATCATATCTCAATTTTTTCATCTATAATATCGAATAATAATAGAACCTATATTCTAGGCTTATTGTAAAGATTAAATGAGTTAATGCATGCTAAGTCCTATACTCCTCACCACATAGTAAGCACTTGGTAAATGTTAACTAACATTATTATTTTTTTGAAGACTAAGAACTAAACTGTATTAATGTCATTATTCAGACTCTATTTTATCAGAGGTGATAAATTTCCAGATTTTTGTAACTTTAGGCTTCTGGTTAACCAGATGTGAGACATGAATATGTGTGTGTGGGGGTGCACATGGGGTATCATGGGTGATGAGATTTCCTTATTTTGTCAATAAAATATAATTTAAATGTTTCCCCTCACACCAAATGCTTTCTCTGACAACCAGGAACAATTTTTTTTCTAAAAATGTTTGAGGTCTAATTAACATGTAGCACAATGCACAGCTCTTAAATGTTCAGCTTGAAGATATTTTTAATTTTTAATTTTAATTTTTTTACTTAAATTCTTGTTGGTTAACATGTATGGTAAAATTGTTATCAGGTGTGGAATTCAGCGATTCATCATTTACATATAATACCCAGGCCTCATCAAAACAGAGTACCCTCCTTAATCCCCATTACCCATTTAGCCCACCCCCTGTACACCTCCCTCCATCAATCCTCAGCTTGTCTCTATAGTTAAGAATTTCTTATGATTATGCTTCCCTCTATCTCTCTCTTTTTCCCCCCATCCTATGTTTTATAATTAAGGAAATTGAAGAACTGACGTGTTATTTAACTTGTCAAGGTCACAAGTTAGAAATGAGTCTGCAAGTCCCTACTTATGAGACCCACAGGAGTATTTTTGTTGTTTGAGGTGTTTTTTTCTCAGTAACATTTAATATTTAGTGTCCACTGGGTTTCTCTTCTACATAGTTGATTTTTTTTTTCTATCCAATTTTATAGTATCCATTCTGATACCATATGCTATGACATATACTGGGGATTGGCACAACACTCGGAAATCAAAGGCTTTTTTAATTTAGCAAAATTGTTCTTTCCTACAAGTAACAAAGACAAGGTTAACAAAAACATACCAGGAAGAATAATGGAGAAGAAGATACCATAAATATCCTTCTATTCACCCGTTGTCTCTTCAACAAATATTTAAGGAATCTTATTATCTATCAGACACTAGGCTTGGCCTTGGGCCACAGCAGCAAATGAGATGCAGTTCCTGCCATCAAAGACTTCCAGTTCACGGGGAAGATGGCAAGGAAACAGATGATACAGTACAGAATGAAGTGCTGGTATAGAATTACATTTGTGTTGCTCTGAAAACATAAGAGGGGATCGCCAATACAGACTGTTAGGAGGGAGCAAAGTTCCTGATTTTGTTCTGACAGCCTCAGAAGTGCACACTTTGTCACATTTCTATAAAAATGACCATTTTAGATCACTATCTCTGTTAGTAGAAGGTCCAGATTGAGCAAGGTTGGGTCCATTGCTAGGAATCATACATGGTTTGGTGTCTGTTAGCATCAGAGATACAACAAGAAGCCTAAAAAGTGCTGGGGTAGGCCAGTGTCTTTTGTAGAAAATGCACTTAATAAAGGAATTTACTCAACCAAGGTTGCTTTTCTTAGAGGGAGTAAAATGTAACGTTTATAAAGGAATTTACTCAACCAAGGTTGCTTTTCTTAGAAGGAGTAAATGTAATGCGATGTTTCCCAAAATAAAGGAAGTTAATGTATTTTCATGCCTTAATCTGGGGCCTGTAGAATTCATATCTGCTCAGTCTTAGGTCTTTCTTTTCTCATACTGAATATTCTACATGGACAATTTATGATTTCAATGAATACCTACAAGGTGATGACCATCCAATCATTTCTCCAGCCTGATCTTTTCTCATATGTTTCATATTCATATATGTAGTCAATTGCCTACTGGACATTTATTTCCATTAGGATAGTCCACAATCTCTCAAGCTTAGTATACATAAAAACTTCACGCATAATTATCCCACCAGATCTATAATGACGTCTATGCTTCCTAATGTTGAATGTCACCACTATGAATTCATTTGTGCAGAGTGGAGACCAAGAATTCATCCTTGACTTCCCCTTACCTCTTTCTCCTTGCTACTTTCCCCGAGTGGCCAAACTAATCAATTCTGGGTCCTGCAGATTCTACGGCCCCAGTAGCTCTTGACTCCATTCACTTCTTTCTAATGTCATGACTCTAGTTGAGGCTACAATTTCCCCCCACATGGATATTATAGTAGTTGCCTCATGATCATCTTGCCTCCAATTTTGGTATAATGTGGCCAGAATTATTCTTTTGAGAATATGGTCATATTACCATTTACCCTAAATATTTAACAGCTTCCCATTGCACGTGGATACAAACATATCTCCTTCATATAGTTTATTTATTTTTATTTTATTTTTTCTTTCATATGGTTATAAGTAAGTTGATCACGTATCCACTTTCCTGGAATAGTCTCAGTTTATGCCCATTATTCAACATAATTAAGTCCTTCCTTTCACTCACAAATGTGTTCTGCTTTGATTGATATATTGTAAGGTCACCCTACTTATAAGAATTTTTATTATTTGGGTTTTGCATACTTTTTAATCTTATCTCTCACTATCTCCTACTTATACACTGTTTGTCTTACGTGGTTTGGTACACTTCTACCTCCATTTCTCATATCCTATGTGTTTATAACACTAAGCTAGGCTTCTGAAGGTGATTCCAAATTTTCCATGCGGATATTATGACACATAGTTTGGCTTCCAGGTTGCTCTCTTGTTTGCACTCTGAATGTTTTTTTTTTTTTTCTTTGCCTTGATTACGCATTGGTAGAGCAGGGGTTCACAAACCATGACCTATGGGCTAAATCTGTCTTGCTGCCTGTTTTTGTAAATACAGTGTTGTTCAAATACTTTATTAATAGCCATGCCTACTTACTTATATACAGGCTATGGATACTCTCTTGCTGTAATGACTGAGTTGAATGGTTGCAGTGAAGACCCTGTAGCTCACAGAACCTAAAATATTCACCATCTGTCCTTTTATAATAAAGTATTGCTGATCCCTGGTTTTTGTGTTCCAATCTAGGAGATCTTGGGAGAAGTCTAGGAACGTGCTACTCCAAGTGTGGTCTACAGGCCTGTACTGTGTAAAGGAATGTATTATAAATACAGAAAATCTTGGGCCCAACAGAATCAGAAACTGTATTCTAACAAGACCTCAAGATAATTTTATGTATACATTAAAGTTGGAGTGAACTGATCTAGTTGCCTTGGAGAGTGAGGAGAACCCCAAAGGAAGTCAGTTTTGAGAAGCCATTGCCTCTGAGTTGTACAGAAAGTTTGATTGGTGGCCTACTGTTTATGGCTTCTAAGAGTATTACTGTGCTAACAAACCACAGGTCTTAACCCCAAGGAATAAAACCTTAACAATGGAATTTTAGGACTATAGAAACTACCAAGGGGAATATTTAGGGGCCAGAGAGACTCCAAGTACTCCTCAAATGATACCATTAGACAGCCACATACTTTGACTATCAAGGAGGAGGTCAACCTTGAGCAGTATTTGAATTTGAGAATGCCTATGGGAGATTAGTGATTCTGGTCAAAAGCAGTTGCTGTTTTATTACATGCCTCAGTGCTTCATTGGTTGTAATGACAAAATAGTCTTCTTTGTCCACATCACTGTTTCTGATTTATTTTCCCCCATGGCTGCAGTTGGTTCTAATAGCTTTGATGGAGAGACGTTTGGTAAATTAAAAAAAAAAAAAAAAGAGTTATTTGCATTAGTGGCTCTAAAGTGGAAAAAAAAAGAGTCATGAAAAACAAGGATATTTTTCTATTGCTCTTGAGACATCACACTGGGCATGATTCCTGGAACCCTGCAAGAATCATACTAAACAGTAGGACAGCATGATAGAGCCTGTTCCAACACGCAAAAAAGTTGATTACCTTCAAACAATGCTTCTATGTGGATACCAATAAGACCCGTGGAATATTTTGTAAATTATTTAGGTAGTGAAACAATAAATGTCTCCAATAGCACATGGTGTTCGTCTTTAGGGCAAGAGAGGTGTTTACCCTCCCCAGCAATCCAAAATAAAATCTGGAGAACACAGAGTGAGGTCTTGTTGTGGTAAATGAGTGGCTCCAGTATGTTACCCTAGGAAATTTAATCAATATCATCAGATCTATCACTGTAACCTTTTGTCACAGTGAAGAACATATAAACAGTTGGTTTCTTGTTTTTGTTGCCATTGCTTTGCTAAAATGTTTATTTCACTAACCTTGGGCTAGAGTCCTTTATAAAGGAGGAAACTTTATACCCCCTAAATTTCCTAGTTTATTAATTGGAGAAAAACATACTTTGGATTTTGTGAAACCTGAATAAAGTAGTCCTAGCCACTTTCAGTTCACCACCGTAATAGGGGACAAGGTTGCTTTAGTAACGACTGTTTTGTTGACACCTTTTCCTGCCCACACTAAACCCATTACTATAGCTATTAAATAATAAGTGTGATGGATTTTGATATAATTTTCTTTATCTGACTTTACCGTTTTCTTGATGCAGTTGCAAATGAGTATATTAAAATAAAAATTGTGCCTAATAGAAAAGAAAAAAAGAGAAACAAGAGAGACTTGGATACTCCAAAATGGATATTTAAGTCCTTAAATATGAAACTGATTGTGTAGATTCATTAAAGTAGTATCTTAGCTGAGCTGGGTTGGGGTTGCTGGCCCAAGGGGGTTTACAGATTGAAATTTCAATTGTGCTTTTAGTACTTGTGAACGATGCTGTGCCCCATAACTCAAGGAGTAATTATACAGACTTAGAATTCTGGTTGGTTGTAAGTTGTTCTTACCAAATCTTTTGCTGTTACTAAATATAGTCTCTATAATTAGGGAATAGAGACTACCTATAAATGTTCCCCATATTGAAGGAAATTCCATCTCCCTTTCCTGTAGCAAGCTGTTCTGATCTAAGCAAACTCTGTGAATGGGTGAATGCGTGTTCTCTCTTTTGCCCATTAATCCATTTTAAATTATCTAAGATTTCAGTTCAGCAAATAGTACCTGCTCTAGGTCAGGTCCTGTGTCAGCACCGGTCCTATGATTACCTTCTTGAGTATTATAATACTCAATTTACAGATGAGAAAAGAGACTCACAATGGGTAAATATTCTGACCATTACGCCGTGTTGCATTGTGTAATATGTCGGTTAAAAAGACCATCTTTATCTATTCATTATGAATAAGTAATGATTAAGGCAACTACTATATAATATGCCAGGCACTGTATTCAGTGTTGGGTATAAAAAGGTAAATGAATCACTATATTTGCCCTTATGGGGCTCTATGGCAAACTGGAAGATAAGGATTTTATTTGAACTTGAGTTTTCTGTTGCTTTTAAAATCTCTTTTTACTGCTTTTAGTTGGCATTAGGACTATACTTGCTATATGGCCCATGCCTAGTAAGACCTGTGTGGAGTGGCTTCAGCAGAGCCTTTGTTCTTTAAATGTTTCTATTTCATGACAGACATAATCGACACAGAGATGACTAAGCGACTCTAAGGCAGTGATAAATGTGCTTATTAACAACAACAGCTCACTAATCTACGAATCTCAAATTTTGAAAAATAACATCCATCCAATAAGTAAAAATGAACCCCTAAGTACCCAAAATAGAAGTCACTGAATCTATTTACTGAGCTCATACACTTTATTTGCAGGAAAACAATTCAGGCCCTCACTTTGAGCCAATTTCCTCTAATCTTGCACAAAATTTTAACATGATTGGATGTCTATTTGCAGTTTACAGTAAACTTAAAAAGAAACTTTTGTATCCTTGGGCACTGGATTGACAAAAGAAGAAATTATATTACCTCAAAAGTTACCAAATTTACCAGAAAACTTATTTTGCTGAGGGCTAATTTTGGCCCCCTGAACTGGGAGATAGTATAGAAAATGTGTTTAACAACACAAACACACTTGATTGGACTTTCCCACAATGAGTGTGGTTGACTTTAAGTTTGTTTTTTAAAACCACAGTGCTTTTTCTTGACAATAACTACATCCTTCACCATGGTGCTCTATCTATTGTCTCTCACTGGTTGGGGGGCACTGACATGGTTCTAGTACATGGGTAATAGCTCCACTCACTTACTCACTACAGTGTTTCTGTAAACCAAAGGAGAGTGGTTTTCAATATTATACCCCCTGCCCCACCCCCAGTTTCACAGGGAGGTGGAAAACATCAAGCTGGAGTTTCACCATCTTTTGGCAAAGAATACTTCCTGGAGGACTGCCTAAGTTGCTGCATGTTGCCAGTCCCTGGTCTAGGCTTCTCCAGGGAGTGGCTACGCTAATGAGAAATGAGACCCTATGAATCAGAAGCAAACAATGGATCAGCTAAATTTAGGGTTAAACAGCTAGCCATCTGGGCAGAAGCATTATGGATCCAGGTATTAAGAATTTCCATTTCCAGGTGGTACATGTATTAATTTATTCACTTGTGAAGAGTCTTTTTGTGTAGGAGTATGGTACTAAATGTTTCTGAGAGTGGCTTTATATAAGACTGGTGGCTCTGAGAGAGAGAAAAAAAAAGGGAGTGAAAATGGGTACGAGGGACACTTTCACACTTCAAAGAACTATAATATGTTAGTTACCTAAAAAAAGTGGATCTTAGAATCTAAAGATGAAATATCAGGCATAAATTCTTGTTTTTCTTTGACTGATGTAGAAAAAGGATGTATTGTGTTCTTATAACTTTTAAGAATGTCATCTATGGACACTGAGCAATTCAGAATCTTGACAGAGCAAGACAAAATGGGAAAAGCAAGAAAGACAATGTTGATCTCTTGATTTACATGTTCTTCATGCTAGCCTCATGTTTTTATAACTCATTTGGATGAGTTGGCCATTCTGCACTGTTCAACATCTTATGACAAAATGAGAAACAAACATCTCTGGATGAGGATGGTGAGAGAAGCATGGTATGATGGATACCACCAGCTGAGAATAAGACAAAGAATAATAGGCTTGGGATCACCCTCAGTGAATCTCTATGTCTAATAGGAAACTTACATTTGACTGTTTTTGAGTATATATACTTGAAATCAAATATTTAGGTTTAATGTAATTTGGTACTTAAAGCAATTAGTAGAATTAGGAATTTATCTACCCAATTAAGTATCTAAGGCACAGGTTGCCTTAAAAATGATGAATATAGATATTTATCAAGTTTCTCAAATTAATTTCTCTTTTGACTATTATATATCATATTTTGTGTGTGTATGAGAGAGGAGGGGCAGAAGGAGAGGGAGAGAGAGAACTTCAAGCAGACTCCACGTTGAGCATGGAGACTGACATGGGGTTCAATCTCACAACCTTGAGATCATGACCTGAGCTGAAATCAAAAGTTGCTTGCTCATGTTGAGTTATGTTGCAAAAACGTATGTAGTATGCATTCTTCCCATCTAAAACAATAAAGTTAAGTATCCACATCCTTGGAACAAAGTAGAACAGTACTTGAGTAACTGGAAAGAATTTGATTTTCCTTGTTGAGTCCTTGGAGGGTTTCATTCCCATGTAGGACTAGTTCTTTAGGCATAGATAAGTGTAAGATTAAGTGGAAGATAAATGGCTTTTTATTGAAAATGGAAGACTCATTGTTGATTCATATCTGTTAAATACAACTAAAGATTCAAGTACACTAAAGAACATGTGGAAAACATGTTTTCTGTGCTTTAATAGCTGGCATGCTTAAAAAATCTAAAAGTGAAGGTCTTCTAGCATTTTAGAGTGCCATTGGTTTTAGTTATGAAATCTGTTGAACATGGGCCTTCTTATAAACTTTGTTAATTACAGAACAGAACTTCTGTAAGAAATTGAATTGATTTTAATCCTTATTTGTGGTGGGGAATTTAAATTTTAAAGTACCCAAAGGACTTCATTAGGAGGTAGCTTCAGTTATAAGCAGGGCATCAATCTACCTATTTTACTTTAGAGAAAGATTCAAACTTATGGGTAAAACGTTCCCTTGAGGTAAGGCAGATGCCTTGAGAAGTTGCGTTAATAACTATTTAGAGTAACTGCTTATGATTCATGAGCTAAGTGAGGTTATTTTCCTGTGACTTACCAGACCATCTGTAAATTGGCCTGACACAGGTCTTCAAATGAACAAATACATAATAATAAATTCAGAGTTAAAATTTAGGCTGTTTTCTTAACTTAATTTGAAACCCTACTTTCGGGTGCCTGCGTGGCTCAGTAGGTTAAAGCCTCTGCCTTCGACTCAAGTCTTGATCTCAGGGTCCTGGGATCTGCTCAGCAGGGAGCCTGCTTCCTCCTCTCTCTCTGCCTGCCTCTCTGCCTACTTATGATCTCTCTCTCTGTCATATAAATAAATAAAATCTTTAAAAAAAAGAAAAAAAAGAAACCCCACTTCTGTTTTTTTTTAAATCCAATCAAATATCTTTATAGCTTTTTATCAAATACTTCTGTTTTAAAATTAACATATAATGTATTATTTGTTTCAGGGGTACAGGTCTGTGATTCATCAGTCTTACACAATACTAAACATTTCTTTTTATTGAGGTCTAAGGTGTTGAAAATAGGTTAATTTCAGCATATAAACCTTAACATATTATAAACAAAAACATATTTCTCATTTATATATATTTCTTAATATTTGAGTTTATCAAGTAGATGAAATAGAAACTATGTGTGTCTGGAAAACTCAGAGGAAAATAATAAAATAACTTAGTATCACATAAACGCCAGGTGCTTCACTTCTCTAGCCTTCTTTTACAAATAAGGTTTCAATGACTTATTTGTAAGACTATGTATATTTAATAATAAACGAGACACATGGCTTTGTACAATTCAAACAACACAGAAGTGAATAAAAAATTAGAGCGATTACCAACTGCTAATCCTTATTTTTCAGGTATTTATAAAGCGTGAAAACCTAGGCCCTCTTTCACAAACACACCTAGATATGTGCATACACATACATACACCCGGTTTTTGTTTTATAAACATTGGGATCAGATTACACTGCTGTATGCGTTTTTTAATATAAAGTGAACATTTATAAAGACTAAATTAATGTTTTTACGGCTGCACACTATTCCATGTACCACTTATAAAATCATTTCCTTTTTTTTTTTTTTAAGATTTTATTTATTTGACAGAGAGAAACACAGCGAGAGAGGGAACACAAACAAGGGGAGTGAGAGAGGGAGAAGCGGGCTTCCCTCCCAGCAAGGAGCCCGATGCGGGGCTCAACCCCATGACCTGAACTGAAGGCAGACCCTTAACAACTGAGCCACCCAGGCATCCCCATATCCTTGTTGATACATATCGAGGTCATCTTTAGTATTTTTTTCTATAAAAAATGCTTCCTGCTGAAGAGATCCTTGTGAATTTCCCAATAGCATTCACCATTACAATCTTAATAGGTATCATTAATACTTGACTCAAAATTCAAAAGATGCAACATGAGTATATGGTAAAAAAATAAATCTTACTCCAACTCCTCTATTTCCCAACCATCCAGTCTCCTTCCTATTTTTGTGAATCCTTCCAGAGATTTTCTCTGTGTGTGTTTACGTGTGTGTGTCAGGGAAGGGGGGAATGTATACAAAATTTCCCCCCATAAATATTACCATAATCCATATTTTTCTCTGTATTTTGCTTTTTAATTTTATAATAGAGTTGTCTGTTTAAGCTGCTAATTTCTTTTTACTGATTCTGAAGTACTTCCTTATATGGGTATAGTACAATTTATTCATCTATTAAATATTAGTCTGTTATTAAGTTGTTTTCCATCTTTGCTATTACAGTGTGGTGAATATCTTTATATGCATACCACTTTCACAGGAGATCCTATATCTGTAGCATCATACTTAAGTGTGGAATTGTTGGATCAAAGAGTATGTGTAATTTTATTTTTGAAAAATTAAAAGTTTTAAGCCTTTTAGATAGTAGAGTAGCTATACTAATATAGTTTTCAATCAACAATGTGTAAGAAATACACATTTTCATAACTCATTTTACATAATATGTTTTCCCTTCAACTCTGCCGAACATAATTTCCCTTTCTTTCTCTCTCTTGTTTTATCTCTTATCATGGCCAAACTGCTAAATGAAAATGGAACATCATCATAATTCTGTTTACTAGTTTTAAAAATTATCAGTAAGACTGAACAATAGTTCATGTGTCTAAGAACCGATTTTTAAAAAATATTTTCTGTTAATATTTGACTTCTGTGTTTTTTAATTTGGTTCTTGGACTTTTCTTACAGAGTTATGTAAGTTTAAGGCTTTTGTTCTTTTATTAGTGACATTGGTTTCAAATTCCTACCCCCTCCTTTCCCCAAAGTTATCATTTGTCATTTGACTTTTGGTCATGTTTGCAATGCAGAAAGTTCTTATTTTTACGTAGGAGACTCTACCACCTATTTTTAGTGGTGTCTGAGGTTTGGTTTTATTTGTTAAGATTTTATTTATTTATTTGACAGAGAGAAACACATCTAGAGAGGGAACACAAGCGGAGTTGGGGGTGAGAGGAGAAGCAGACTTCCCACCGAGCAAGGAGCCGATGTGGGGCTCAATCCCAGGACCCCGGGATCATGACCTGAGCCACAGGCAGACACTTAATGATTGAGCCACTCAGGCACCTGGTTTCTGAGTTTTGTTTGATATTTAGAAAGTTTATTTCCTCTTCCAAGTTACTTGAAAAATCACTTGATCTTTTCCAGTGTTCTATGAGTTAATTTTTTTATCACCTTTAGATCTTATATCTATCTGGAAATTATTCTATTTCTTTTTCTCTATCAACTTCTCATTCCACTTCTTTTTTTTTTTTTTAAGATTTTATTTATTTGACAGAGAGAGACACAGCAAGAGAGGGAACACAAGCTGGAGGAGTGGGAGAGGGAGAAGCAGGCTTCCCACCAAGCAAGGAGCCCAGCACAGGGCTCAATCCCAGGACCCTGGGATCATGACTAGAGCCAAAGCAGGTGCCCAATGACTGAGCCTTCCAGACGCCTCTCATTCCACTTCTATATATTGAACACTCAACTTAGATGACACAAACCCCTACTTACTAGAATTGAGGATCTCAGCCACTTCATTAGTCTCCCTCAATTGTTTTTTTGGATATTCTCAAGGGCTCATTTCATGAATCATCTAAGTATGAGGCAGGATAATTCCTTGGCTATAATCATAGCTTCTGGAGTCAGACAGATTCATTTAAATTCTGGCTCTGCTAGTTATTAGTTGTGGCACTTTCAGAAAACATGAGTAGAGACTACGGTCATAGTAGCAGTAATGCCTACATCATAAGGTCTCTGAGAGTGTAAAATGAGATGATACATGTCATCTCTGCTACACTGAAAGTGCTTGGCAATGTTAAGCATGAGACTCATTATCATCACTATTAATGTAGTTAATAATTAATGATATTGTTATTATCATTATTATGACCCTTAAAATCAGTTTGTTAGGTACAGTCATGCTGAGATAGTTGCCTTTGCTTGTCTGAAAAGGAGCTTGAGTAATGACAAAGGTGCATAGAGTGGGCATAGCATTGTCTCAGATGCTGTCTCTGGACATGCTGTGCTCCCAAAGTCACAAGATTTTAGATCTGGATTATGTTAAAAGGGGGGGAAAGGGTGTGTTTCTAATTGCACATCGCCACCTGGGCCCTGAAGAGCCTTGCTTATGCTCAGTGTCCACCACATTTCCCTAATTATGAGACTCAAACCCAGATCAGTAGGCCTGGGGGAGTAACACATATAGGAAAATAAAGGAGAGTATATTTATAACCCTCAAGTGGGTAAAACCTTCCTGGGGATTCACAAAATTCATAAATTAGGAAGGAATGCATCCGTTGATTTTCTCTATTTAAAAGTGAAGAATTTCTGTTCAATAGACATCAAAGCAGAGTTAAAAAACAATTGCCAACCTGATGAAAAATTTTGCTACATGTGTACATAAAAAGATATCAGCCTTAGTATCTAAGGTTTCATGCAAATTAATAAGGAAAAAAACAATCTAATATAAATATTATAAATTATAAATGGTTAATACACATTTTAAAAGTGTTCAAATGCAAATTCAAATGGAGACATATTTTTGCCTTTCAGATAGACAAGCCCTTAAAATACTTATAAGTCAAGACCATGGGTACATTCCAGGTATTGTATGTATTTGGGCCCCAATGTATTTGGGACTACCTTAAAAATTATACTTTACGTATACTTTGAACTGACAAATTCCACTTCTGGGTATCTTTTTACATACATACGTGCACTAAGACATATGATTAATTGCCACATCAGAAAGAAAAAGTGGAAATAATAGAAACATCTATTTGTAAAAGAATGGTTGATATGGAACATTATAGAATGATTAAAAATCATATGGTTAAGTACCAATGAGGAAAGATTTCTCAAACGTGTTATTATATAAATAAGCAAGTTTTAGAATAAAACTTGCATAGTGTGATTCCAAAAATGATAAGAACTCCTTCAGACAAAAGTATATAGCATATATCTAACTATATAGAAAAACGTTTGGAAAAAAAGGGACACCTAAACGGTAATGGAGTGCTTCTGATGATAGTGGGGGTCCATGGTGCGGAGGAGAAGTGGGAAGGTAAGAGAGCAAGAGAGAGTTACACTTTTATTCTCTATACCTCTCTTTGTGTTTTAAAAAATATTTATTTATTTATTTATTTATTTATTTATTTATTTATTTATTTATTTAAGAGAGAGTGCGCGCTCCACGATTGGGGGAGGGGCAAAGGAAAAGAATCCTTCTGGGGACTCCCTGCTGAGCCCAGAACCCCACACGGTGGGCTGGATTCTACCACCCCCCCTGAGATCAGCAGCCTGGTGGAAACCAAGAATCAGGTGCTCAGTGGACTCAGTCACCCAGGCTCCCCTTTCCCTGTTCTTTAACGATTTTATGACGAGAATATATTCACTTGTACTTATGAAACTAAAACTAAACAAACAAACAAAATACATCAATATTATCCTTAAACAGTCCTGCTTGCTATGAAGTTTACTGGAAGGGTTACTTCTAAAATTTCACGCAGCATAACTTATATTTTCAGAATACAGTTGGAAATTCATATATGAGGTCACAAATCAGATCGTGTAGCGGGTTGGTTCATAAACCACTAAATTCAGGACTGGCTTCGACACAGCACATATTTTAAGCTAATGCCAGGTCCTCCTGAGAGCAGAAGCAGTTGTAATGGGGTGGTTTTGCTGACAAACTGTGTCCTGTCCCCTCACACTGAAGGTCTCACTGCAGCAAGGAGTGTGACACTGAATGGACCGTCCCTTTCTGCTGTGCTCTACTGAACTTTTGCTTTTTAAAATATGAGAAAAACAGTGGCAGAATGAAACTTCCCTGGTATTATTAAAATTGTGAAACTGACTTAAAAACAGTTGTTTGGCAAAGCCGTTGCGCAAGGACGTCATTAATCTTTCTTGAAATTTCATGAGAAAGAGATTGATGCCCTAATATCCCTCAGTGTTCTGTCTCTAAGACTGACCTCTTTGGTCTGTCATTTGTTTTCCTGCCTTTGACAAAGATGAGAGTCCAAAAAATACATCACTTTCGTACACACTAGTCATAGAAGCAAATTAAAAGTGAAAACACGGCAGCTAACAGCGGTGATTCTCTGCGGCGGCAGGAAGCATCAAGGTTTAACCCTTCCAGTAAACTTCATAGCAAGCAGGACTGTTTAAGGATAACATTGATGTATTTTGTTTGTTTGTTTAGTTTTAGTTTCATAAGTACAAGTGAATATATTCTCGTCATGACGGAATAGTAAGTATATGCCCTATTCCAGGGAGGCAGCTCCATTCCACCTCCGTTGGTGGTTCCCATGTTGGACTAGAAGTCTAGAGCTTCAGATTTTCTACTTGTCAAAGAGAAGTAAAAAATCCTGGTGATATGTCATTTTTACCAATTTTTAACTATTGAGAAGTAAAAAAAAAATAGAAATATAAACCATAACATATAAAAGTCATTTAGCCATAAGGCATATGAAAGCCAAATTTAGCTTATAGGTTGTTGCTTTTCCATTTTGGATATATGTTATTCCAGGTCCCGAACGCACTCCGTCATAGGTTTCCAAACAAGGCAGTGTGTAAGGACTATCTGTGGAAGTTATAAAAAATACAGACTAATAGGCTTCACTCAGTGTACTAGATTTGAAGCTATGTTTTTAACAAGCTCCCCCATCTACTTTGGACAGCTAGCTCACTAAGAGTTTCTGACCAGCTGCTCATCAGCCATAACTGGAATGGCACATGGGATCCATACTGAATGCAAGTCCAATCCCTTAATGGTGGACTGCTTAGAGCAGGGATTGGAGGAGGACTGGCACATTGTGACCAGGTGCAGTGGGGAAGGATTGGTGATCTTTTAGTGATGCCTCCCTTGGGCAGAGGTGGAGGAAATGGAAATGGAGAACCTGTGCAATTTCTTTGCAGACCATGACCCATGGGGTAGGAGCCATGGTTTCTAAAATCATATTTAAATTCTTCCATGATGTGACCCTATTTTCTTCTCTACTCTCATCATCCACTATATCCTGCCTCCTACTTGAGATTTCAGCAACATGCTTCCACTGCCCTGTGACTTTACTTCTGTGGATTCTGTTGCCCACCCTTCCCGCTCTGGCTGACTCCTATTCCCTGTTTAGGGCTCAGCTTGGACATCTACCTTCCAGAGGAGGGTTTTTCTGACCTCTTCTTTCATTTAAGAATGGATTAAATGCCTTGTTCTTTCTCACAAAAGCCTCCTAAGAATATCTATCATAGTAGGTGCCTCATATTATTAAAATGATCGGTTTACACTTGCCATTTTCTCCATAAACTAGAAGCTTTCCCATCTTGATTATTTTATTCATACATGTGTAACTGCACAGAGTATTATCAATTGTATATTTAAACTACATATGGCACATTAGCAGTGCTCAATTAATTTTTATTAAATTGAACTTTGCCATTTGTATTATGTATAATCTTGCAGTATTTGAATTGAAGACCATTCTTGTTGAATTATAATTTGCTTAAGGACAAGGTATTTGGAAATATAGGTATTAAAAATATGTTAAAGCATAAAAGTCCCTTAGAAATTATCTTATAAATATATTTTTCATGTAATTATATCTAAGAGGTTTCTGGAATCAGACTCTCTGGGTTCAAATTCTGACTCTGTCACTTCCTAGCCATGCGCACTTAATTATAAATTCTGAGTTTCAGATTCTGATGTGAAAATGAGGCCAATAATATTAGCTCCCTAATAGAGATAATATGTTGGTTCAATGAGAAAACCTACTTGCAGCTCTTGATAAAATTCTTATGTTGCAAAGACTAAATAAATGTTAGTTGTCATAAAAAATTAAGTAGTTTGCCCCCAAAATAATAGTACTTAGTGGAAATCAGAAGGGGAACCCAGTTTATTTTAAACAGTTTGATTGGACCCCTATTCCTAGGGGCCTCACATGTTTGTTCCACTGAGCAGGGCTCCAGCCAGACAACATACTGGATCCCCTCACAAGGCAGACTGCAGATGCAGTTTAACATTCCCTGGATGCACAGGGCACTATTATTAAGTTAGAGCAGGGGACTGGACCAGGAGAGCGCATCTATGTCCCAGGGACTCCCAGGTTGTACATTGCCCACAGCTCGCTCCCTCATGGCTCACCACCAGGCTGCAGGGGTTGAGGGCTTGGTTGGAAACTTCTCTGCTGGCTGCTCCAGCTGGAACGATGTGTGCCCCTTCAGGAGTCTTCTGTCCATGCTCTCTGTGCCCAGGTGCCATCCAGGTCTGTGCTGGGAGAGGCCTGAGAGCTGCATTTCCAGATGATAGGAGCCCAGCCTGTTGGTTCTGGTGAGGAGGAGGGGTATCCCCAGCAGGAGAGCAGTACAAAAGAGGAAACCATCATCTTGTCCTAGAGTGGATCTCAATAGAGAGTATCTCCAGGGGGTGGTCTCAAATTACAAAGTGGGGAGCTGTGATTCTGTGGGCAGATATTGGAATATAAACAGAAGGGGGAGGAAGCCTCCTAGATTCTGTGCCCTGTGAGTGCAAAAGCCACCTACACTGGAGACCAGGTACAGACTCTCAGACCAGTAGTGGTGGGGAGAGGATTTTAGGGCAGCCAGACTAACACCTGGAGCTAGGAGGGGCATGTGTGTGAACTGGGATGGCTTTCAGTTTTAGATGCACAAAGGGCAGAGACCTGCCTGGCCCTGGGATCAGGGGCTGGAAATGCTGTTGTGGGGTGCATACCCCAGGATATTGTGGTTTTTAGCAGCACCGACAGCAACGGATGGCCTGGAGAGCTCAGTGAAGAGCAGGCTGTGATCTCTCTGTTCTGAGACAGAGGTTCTGATATGGTCACTTCTGCTCTGACTCTTGGAAGAGAAGTGGGAAGCCACCAGGGAAAGCTGTCAGAGAAAAAAGCCCCCTCTCCCCCCCAGAAAAAACTGGTTTTCACTGAGCTCATCCCCTGCCCGTAGAGGGCAGGGCAACTCTTTCTAAACAAGTTTGCCTGAGTAAGAGAGTGGCAAGCCCCTCTTCCAGAACACAGGCTGGAAGAACAAGAGGCCAACAACTCTAAGGTCCCTATAAAACAAGTGCATTTGCTTGTGTTGTGGTCAATAATCTGGACTTTGTATATTCCTTCAACCACCCCTCAACAGAATGACTAAGAGGAGGAATCCCCAACAAAAGAAAGAACCAGAGAATGTGGCCTCTGCCACAGAACTAATGGATACAGATATAACCAAGATGTCAGAAATGGACTTCAGTGAGCAAGGTGATATCTAAGTTTGGGAAAAATATTGACGACAATGCAGAATCTCTAAGGGCAGAAATGAGATTGAATCAGGCTGAACTTAAAAATGCTATGAATGAAATGTAGTCTAAGCTGGATACTCTGACTGCCAGAGTAAAGAGGCAGAAGAATGAATTAATGAGCTAGAGGATAAGATGATAGAAAAGAAGGAAACCAAGGCAGCATAGGAAAAACAAATTAAAACCCAAGGAATCAAACTGAGAGAGATTAATGACTCAATGAAACATTCTAATATCAGAATTATTGGGATCCCTGAGAACATGGTGAGAGAGAGAGGTTTAGAAGATACATTGGTGAGGACGTGGTGAGAGAGAGAGGTCTAGAAGATACATGAGCAAATAACAGCTGACAACTTCCCTAATCTGGGGAAGGAAACAAGCATTCATGTCCAAGAGGCAGAGAGGATTCCTCCCAAGATCAATGAGAACAGACTGACAGCATGACATATAATAGCAGAATTTTCAAATCTTAGATCCAAGGAAACAATTTTGAAAATGGTGAAGGGGAAGAGATGTCTTACATAGGGGAGGAACATCAGAATAATGTCAGATCTGTCCACAGAGATCTGGCAAGCTAGAAAGGGCTGGCAAGACATATTCAGGGAACTAAATGAGAGGAATATGCAGCCAAGGATACTTTACCCAGCAAGACTGCCTCTCAGAATGGATGGGGAGAAAAGAGTTTCCAAGACCAGCAGAAATTAAAGAATATATGACCACCAAGCTGGACCTGCAAGAAATATTAAGGCAGGTTCTATAAAAAGAGAAAGATTCCAAGAATGATAGAACAGAAATTTACAGAGACAGTCTATAGAAAGAAGTACTTCACAGACAACATGATGACAATAAAATCATATCTTTCAATAATCACTCTCAATCTGAATGGCGTAAATGTTCCCATGAAGCAAAATAGAGTTGCAAATTGGATAAAAAGACATCATTCATCCATATGCTGTCTATGAGAGACTCATTTTGAACCTAGAGATATATCCAGACTGAAAATAAAGGAATGAAGAACCATTTTTCATGCCAATAGACCTCAAAAGAAAGCTGGAGTAGCAATTCTAATATCAGACAAATTAGATTTTAAGCTAAAGATTCTAGTTAAAGGTACAGAAGGACACTATATCATTCTTAAAGGGTATATTCAACAAGAGGATCTAACAATTATAATATTTATGCCCCCAAATGGGAGTAGCCAACTATATAAGCCAACTGTTTAACCAAGATAAAGAGACATGTTGATAATAAGACATTATTAGTAGGAGACCTCAGCATTCCACCCTCAGCAATAGACAGATCATCTAAATAAAAATCAACAAAGAAACAAGAGCCTTGAATGACTCACTGTACCAGATGGACCTCATAGATACATACAGAATATTCCACCCTAAAACAACAGAATATTCATTCTTCTTAAACACACATGGAACTTTCTTCAGAATAGACCACATACTAGATTACAAATCAGGTCCCAACTGATACCAGAAGATTGAGATTATTCCCTGCATAGTCTCAGGCCACGATGCTTTGAAACTGGAACTTAATCACAAGAAAAAATCGGAAGAAATTCAAAACTTGGAAACTAAAAACAATCCTGCTCAACAATGTTTGGGTCAACCAGGAAATCAAAGAAGAACTTAAACAATTCATGAGATTGAAAACATGTTGGTCCAAAACCTATGGGATACAGCAAAGGTGGTCCTAAGAGGGGGGCACATAGTCATCCAAGCCTCACTGAAAAAAACAGAAAAATCCCAAATACACAAATTAACTTTATATCTTAAAGAACTGGAGAAAGAGCAACAAATTAAGCCCAAGCCATGCACAAGAAGAGAAATAATTAAGATTAGAGCAGAGATCTATGAATTAGAAACCAGAAATACAGTAGAGCAGATCAATGAAACTAGAAGCTAATTATTTAAAAGAATTAATAGGATAAATAAACCACTGGCCAGACTTATCCAAAAGAAAAGAGAAAGGACCCAAATTAATAAAATTATGAATAAAAAGTGAGAGAGCATGACTAATACCAAGGAAATAGAAACAATTATTAGAGATTACTATCAACAACTATATGCTAATAAATTAAGCAACCTGGAAGAAACGGATGCCTTCCTGGAAACCTATAAACTACCAAGACTGAAACAAGAAGAAACTAACAACCTGAATAGACCAATAACCAGTAATGAGATTGAAGAAGTGATCAAAAACTTGCCAAAAACCGGAGTCCAGGGCCTGATGGATACCCTGGGGGAATTTTACCAAAAATTCAAGGAGGAAATAATATCTAAATAATATCTATTCTCCTGAGGCTGTTACAAAGAATAGAAAGAAGGAAAACTTCCAAACTCATTCTATGAGAGCAGCATTACCTTGATTCCCAAACCAGGCAAAGACCCCATCATAAAGGAGAGTTATAGACTAATAATGTCCCTGATGAATATGGATGTCAAAATTCTCAACAAAGATCCTAGATAATAGGATCCCACAGTACATTAAAAGGATTATCCGTCATGACCAGGAAGGATTTATCCCTGAAATGCAAGGGTGGTTCAACATTCACAAAGTAATCAAAGTGGTCGAACAAATCAATCAGAAAAGAGAGAAGAACTACATAGTCCTTGCAACTGATACAGAAAAAGCATTTAACAAAAATACAGCATCCTTTCCTGATTAAAACTCTACAGAGTGTAGAGCTAGAGGAAACATTCCTCAATTTCATAAAAACCATCTCTGAAAAGCCCACAGTGAATATCATTCTCAATGGGGAAAAGCTGAGAGCCTTCCCATTAAGATTAGGAACATGACAAAATTGCCCACTTCTGCCACTATTGTTCAAACATAGTACTAGAATTCCTAGAAACAGCAATCAGACAGTAAAAAGATATAAAATGTATTCAAATTGGTAAAGAAGAAGTCAAACTCTCTCTCTTCACAGATTACATGAATCTTTATATGGAAAGCCCAAAAGACTCCACCTCCAAATTACTAGAGCTCATACAGCAATTCAATAATGTGACAGGATACAAAAATCAATGCACAGAAATCAGTTGTTTTCCTATATACTAACAATGTAACTGTAGAAAGAGAAATTAAGGAATTGATTCTATTTACAATAGCACCAAAAACCATAAGATGTCGTGGAATAAACATAACCAAAGAGGTAAAACATCTGTACTCTAGAAACTACACAACACTTATGAAAGAAATTGAAGAAGACACAGAAAGATGGAAAGACATTCCATGCTCATGGGTCAGAAGAATAAACATTGTTAAAATGTTTATGTTGCCCAGAGCAGCCTATACTTTCAATGCAATCCCTATCAAAATACCAATGGCACAATTCAAAGTGCTGGAACAAACAATCCTAATATTTGTATGAAACCAGAGAAAACCCAGAATTGCCAATTAAATGTTGAAAAAGAAAAAACAGGGGGAGGGTCAAGATGGCGGAAGGCCAGGTGACCGCATTTCAGGGAGTTCCCTGAAGAGAGCTGAATTCCAACAAAAAAACCACTACAAGACCACCGTGAACACCCATGAAACCAGCCTGAAATGTGATATTTCCCACTTCTGGACCGCCACGAGAGACAAAGAACATCGGCAAAAAGGTAGAAACAAATTGGAGG
>PITA01016843.1:0-45253 GCA_004023965.1 Spilogale gracilis
AAAAAAGTGAGTTCCTATGGTTTATATTGTCTCTCCAATTTGTACACCAAGACCATAGCATTGCTGATATGATAGTTATTGGTTAACTCCCACATCAAGTGTTAGCCCAGTCTATCACTCTACAGTCATCCTATGCTATTTTTTTTTCCTTACAAAATCAACAGTACTTAGTTAAAACCCAACGAAACACACTGGAAAAAGCTGATCAATACATAGACGAGAGCAGTCCTTCAAAAGATTACACAGAAAGAAAAATAAATTGCTATGCCCTTGAAAGAAAAGCTACTTTTATTTAAGTTAATAAAGCTTTATTTGTTCTCTAGCCGTTAAGTTTATAGAAATTAAAAGTCTTGACTATTTGTCTTTTGACAACATGAATTTAAAAGTGGCTTTAAAAAATCTCATTAACATTGTCCTTTTTTTTTTTTCTGTCCCAAGCTGATTCAATACAAAACAGATTACCTCCTGTCTGTGCCACTAAAGTGCACATAAATATTTTACAAACCAATTTATCTAAAAATTTTGTCATTCCTCATTCTGAATCTGGACACAGAGCTCACAATAAAGCACTTTAGCTTTCCAGATAACATAATCATTCAGGCAAGAGTATATTATATTTCTTTTTTTGATCCTGCCTGGGCTCAAAATATTCCTCTTGGAGTGTTTGCAGAATTTCACTGTGTCAGATTGGTATATACACGGTTAATGGAACTTTCAGAGAATGACCAGTAAATACTTAAATGAAGTAATTTAATAGTCAGAATACTGATAGCATCCACACTTTTGAGCCACAGGGGAAGGAGAAAATAAACTTTGCTTTTACTGATTCAGGTGGGAAAAATGATAGTCCTAATGTGAATAGACTGATCTAGTTCACTAAGAAACACAGGCATACAAGCGTTGGGGAACCCTCTGTACTAAGTTATGAATCCGTAGTTAATGGCTTTCTTCATCTACTTTATCAGTCAAAAGTAATGTGAGATATCTGTTGTGTCCAGATCAGTGACTGATAAACATTTTCTAGAAAAGGTCAAAGAGTAAAGATCTTCTGCCCTATAGGCAATCCAACCTCTGTTGCAACTATTCAGCTCTTCTGTTCTAGGGCAAAAGCAGCTGCTCATAGACAATATTTATGCAAATGAGCATGGCTGTGTGCCAATAAACCTTTATTTACAAAAACAAGTGGTGGGCCAGATACGGTTAATAGGGCTATTGTTGGCTGACTTCTACCTGAGAGGATTAAACTATAGGTCTTAAGGGGCTCTTCTAACACCCCAGCCTGCTTACTCTCATCCTTTATAAAGCCCTCCTCTAGGTTCCTTTTAGTCATATGTCTTCCATGTTGTCTACCAACCCTTTCTTCCTCCAGACAAGACCGGGAACGCTTTGATACCAGTTTGTATCTGTCTCATCTCTTCCTAGCAAACTGAACAATGCTTGTAGCATGGAAGACACTCAGTAATCGCTTGTTGAATGAATAGGTGATTAAACAAAAAAATGGGGTCCTTTCCTGGTGTTTGAGATTTCTTCTTTCAGTTACAATCTGGCTTGGCTGATTTCTAAAGATGCAGGCATCCCCATCCCAACTGCGGGATTCTCTCCTTACCTCTCTACATGCAAAATGCCCTGTCCTGATACAAAGTACATACATGAAGTTTTAGCATGCATTTATTTAAATTTATATGAAATCAAAAGTGCTTCGCTGGCAGAAAAAAAAGAAAAAGAAAAAAGTGTGCAAATGGAAAAGAAAAAGGAAAATAATTTAATTTGATCACAAATTCTAGGGGTCCTCTCGAATGTAGGCCACCTCATTTCAGAATATGATTCCAGGGTTAAATGCTGTATTTTTCACACAACATGACCCTCTATGCAAGCCAATCGCTTCTTCTTCTATTGAATGCAAGAAAGAGTAAACAAACTTTAACCCTGAAAACTCACTTAGGTAGGACTTTTGGATTTATGAGCCCTCATACCATCTTCAACTGGCATCAATAGGGTCACAATGTATCTAGAATCCATGTCCTCAAATTTCACTAAAGATAAATTTGTATCATCTTGATGAGCTATTTATACGAGACACACGTTACAAGTTGAATTTGCAATCAACCCTAACGTGAGATGACATGCCACCATACTGTACACATCACAAGTTCAATGGCGGCACAGTTAGCAATAAAAAGTAGGGACTCCCATGGAATGCTGGGAAGCCAGCCTCTTGGATCACACAGTAACGCGGGCAGGCACTTCAGAGCTGGCAATGCTGCGGAGCAACTTGAGGAGGACGCGTGCCAATGTAAAGATTCGCTGCAATCTGAAGCCTATTTCCTGTCCTTCTCAGGCTGTCAGGAGAATAAAGAACCAGCAAAGCTGTTTGTCTGGGGTTTCCATATGGGTCACTCTTCAGGGCAGATTTTGTAAAGGGGTTGGGGGAAGGCTCATCACAGGTTTTAATTTCAGCTGATTCTTACTGAAAGGTATTGACTGATCTCTGGAACTCGTTAAGTCTACGATGGAGAGGCTAGATCTCACAGTGCAGAGGCGTAATGGGAAAGCTGCTCAACTCTCAGGGATTTCCCATGAACCAAAAACACCACACAAATTTTCATGATCATAATTCACAACTTTCAAACCGAAGAGCCTTATTTTAGTTAGTAAGGAAACCAAAGGTAATGTCTGGCTATCCACCTACCAGTGGCTGATGCTAAAGACAGCTCTAAAATGAAATTCGCAGCCAGAGGTATTCTGAAGAGATAAACTGAAGACACCAGCTCTATTCGAAAATGACTTAAGAGAGCGCATAAGAGTTTTTATTATCTTGGTTAAATAAATGGGAAACATAAAGCCTGGGAGATGAGACCATAGGATTTCTTTGTCATTTATATTGATTGGAAAAAAATGTCTCAAAGGACTTGAAACTATTTAAAAATAAACAAACTGTATTTTTTTTTCCATTTGTTAGGGTGCCTTCCAAACAAGACTTTCCCCCGCTCCTCTCTACAGCAGCTGGCAGAAATTAGTTTCAGTAAAAAACAAAACAAAACAAAAAAACAAAAAAAAGGAAAGAAAGAAGGAGGTTTATCAGATGTTTTTTGAGAAAGTGGTGAACACTATTATTGCAGTTATTTTTAATACCTCTGACAATGTTTTACTTTCTCATTTAAGATCATGGACCTAGGAAAGTTTACTACCTGCCACTGAATACTGACCTCAGCATGTGTTTCAACAGGTTGCTCAAGAACACGTTTTAAAGCATAAAAACTGCAAACAAAAATAGAAAAAAGGTAACAAAGAAAAGATAAATGTAATTTAAAAAATACCTTTTCCAGGTCCTTTCTGAATATGCCCTAAACGCATGTTGTTCATATCATACTGATTACTTCTGAGGTCAAGCTGAATTAAAATGCAAGGGCTAGGCTAAGATAACCTAACACTACAACATGAAAGTTCGTTAATATTGCAAAAAACACACAAAACCTGAGAACATTTCCCTCAGGGTTTATAAACTCAGAAAAGCACAGTGGTTAATGATGATAGAACCGTATATCTGTGTTCTAACTCGTCTCCCTCATTTACTAGCTAAAGATAGGTAAAACCCTCCAAAAGTAACGTAATCTCTCTGTGCCTCAGTTTTTCATCTATAAAATCGGTATGTCAGTATCTATCTCAAGGTGAAGGTGAACATAAATTAAAGCTAGCACTGGATTTAATGTTTCCCAGGCACATAATTCATACTCAAAAGATTATAGCTACTATTACTATAGAAATGAAAATGAGGATAATGTTTATTATTTCAAAGCTTATTCACTGTCAATCATCCTAGCTTGAAATGTAGGTTACTGAACTGTTTCCTCTTTTGGATACAATACGGATAAAACAGGTTAACATTCATGAATCAATTCAGTGTATAGCAGATACTGTAATAAGTCATTTTTATGCATTTTCTCATTTAATGGACACAACAATCATATTATCCATTTTGTAGTTAAGAAAACTGAAGGCCTAGAAAGTCATGTCATTTACCTCAAGCCTCACCCTTAGTAAGAAGCAGATTCAGAAGAAAATAAACAAGCGAGCAAGCAAACAAGAAACTCCATCTGGTTCAAATCCAATGATTATGACCACAAAGGACATTGTTTAAAAATTCAAAATGCGTGCCTACCTTTGGATCTTCATCCTTGTTTGTCATAGACTCTGGGGAGTGAGAATAAGCCAGAAAGTCCAAAACTCAAAGATACAATGGCTGCTCGTCTAACAGTCTTTCCCTTCTTCCAGACTTTATCTAAGGATCCCGGATGCTCTTCTTTGATTCTGGCTCAGTAACACCAGTCTGGTATCTGTGCTTTTTCCACCCTACACTCAGCTACTAGCTTATTCTGCCACCGCTCTCAGTTCCTTCAGAAGAACGTGGGATCAGAAGCAGTATCCTTGACCCCAACGCAGCCTGCTTGACCCCGGGGTTTGGACCAACCACGTACTTGTGGGGCGGGGTGGGGGAGGGGGGAGTAATACTGTAATTATTGCAGCCACCTGCATGCCATTGCTTTTGTGCTCCTGACTGCTGCCAGGTGCTGGGTTGGCATGCTTGGATCAATTAGTAATTGTAACTGAAGGTGACTGCAATTAATTATATAACTTTAAGCTGTTCAAACTTAATACCCCCAAAAATGACTTCAGGAAACTGGGATACAGTAGCTTGCAGCAAATAAAGAAAAATAGCTCTGAATGAGATTGCTGTAAGTATTTTCTTCAGGTTTAGATCATACTAAATCCTGGTATATCACGGGCATGGCCAACTTGTCCTATTTACTCATTATTAATGCAATGATGTATTAATTTTTATCTTGTGGCCCAAGACTGAAAAGTGGGGCTCTTCTGGCCCACGAGGGAGGGACCGTCCTCTGAAGCCATGGAGTGATGGGACAGGAGGACATGGAGGGACAGGACAGTGCAGTAGATTGTGGACTCTGGAAATACAGGGATGAGGGTTGGAGTTCTGGCTCCACCCTTAATTAACAGGAAAAAGGATAACCTCTACCTCCATGTCCTCATCTGTAAATGGGCATAATATTAAAGCTGGAAAAGGGAAGCAAAACATGAGTTCACTGAAGGACTGTTTGACATAAGGTTGATGCTTCATAAATGTTAATGCACCACCACAGCTTGCTAGTCTTTGCAAAGTTCAGGAGGCGAGAGAACCTCTGACACAGTTAGGACTACCCGGCGCTCCCCCCCAAACACCCCCCCATGCCCCGCCACCAGGAACTATAGTGTGACATAGTTGTTAATGACTCAGAATTTGGAGTCTGTGGAACATGGGTTCTTGTCATGGGCTATACCTAATGAGGTGTGTGTCCAGGAACCAGTAATGAAACATATTCAAATCTCAGTTTCCACACCTTCAAATAAAGAGAAATATTACTTATTATATAGGGTTGCTTTGATGATTAAAGGCAGTAACACTGGTTCTGATACACACAAACAATATTAATAAGATATTTTAACATGTATTTATGGCAAATTCATTTAGTGGGATTATAATTTATCTATCTGCTCTTGGTATTCCCCTCCAGCTTCATTCCAAGCTTTCTATGCTTCCTGCTTCAGGATTCTTGGTAGGGCTAAATATATAAGTCAAACTAAATGTCCCAGGTACATTGGAGAGGGGCAGGGGGTGGGCAGATATGATGGCTGGAGAGGAGAAGTTATGTGAGAATGGCAAAAGTTCAAGAAGAGAGAGAGGAGAACCACCCCCAGACCAGGAAAAAGAAGGATGTCTGTGAGTCTCTGGAGCAGGGAAATCTACTTAACATTCTCTAGCAAAACGTAGAATACTAGCAAGAACATAGGTAGATAAATATATGCTCCCCTAAGAAAGACGAATCGAGGGGATCATGATTTCCATCCTCAGCATGAATCCTCACATAGGCATGACAGATGAAAAACATGAGCCTCAAAGAAATGGCAGGAGTTTGGGTAAGAGGATGGGATGATTAGTAGTTGCAATCATAATAGGCTAATGAAGCCCCATTTTGTAACCAGTTACCTAGATTTTACTATAAAGATTATATAGGAGGAAGTGATTGAGTACTACTAAATCTCTTTTTCTTGGGCACACAGGCCTTCACCAGCCTTCCTTATAGTTAAGGTGGGTCCTTTGCAGCTCAGTTTGGTCAACAGAAAATGAGCAGATGCGATATACACAACTCCCAGGCCTCTAAAACCCTTCAAGTGATGTGCCGTACTCTCTCTTTGCTCATTAGCTGACTCCATGCATTGGAGGCAGGAAGGGAATCTGAGAATGGATGGAAACTTACAGGATCCCCAAACCACCACGTGAAAAGTCACTTGCCAAATATGTAATCAGAGTATGAAAAGACTGAGAAATAAATTTATATGATATTAACCCACTAAGATGTGAATACTATTTATTAGAATAGCTAGCATTAGTTACTCTGATTAATAAAATGCCTGACATGTAATTTTTCATCAGCCCTAAAAGGTAGAGGATAGAAAAAGAGAATTCAAATTATATAAGACAAATAAAGAATATAAGTCAACTCACACTTGAATTTGTACATAGCTTTACCACTGCAAAAAGCTAGAATTTCCAGGTAGCAACCTAAGTAGTAGGGAGGCAAAAGGAGTTACAAAAGGCAAATATTTTATACCATGGATTGTTCTGTTAACTAACTCAAGAAGTCATATGATAAGGTTCTTTAGAAACACTCCAAGGTTGGAGTGACTGTCCCTTAGCTGTCTCACCATGAGAACGCTTCCAGATTGGTCAGATCACCATCTGACTTTTAACCACCTCCACGATGTCCTCTCTGCAAATATGAATGATGCTAATATATGGAGGTTTAAAATAAATAAAATAAATAAAATATGAACAAGCAAAATAAACTTGTCTTTGAGAGCTCAGTTTCAAAGCCCTTCAAAACTGTATACAAACTTTTCAAATTATGTCTAAGAAACACTCTCATCTCTAGCCGTATCTTTCAGCTTTCCCAACAAAGTTCTCCTTCTCTTCTAGCCCTTTATCTTCCCACTTTTTCAGTTTCTAATCATGACCTTCTTGTTCTCCCCAATCTGCAGTGGTTACTAATTGGTCCTTGAAAGTGTCCTGTGACCTGTAATAAACCATTTTATCCATTTCAGTGATTTGAAGGACTTGGGAGATAAATTCCATTAGAACGCTAATTGGGTCTGATGTGAATAGTTCACTATTGATCTATGTGGAGACATACTTGTCAAAGCACTGGATCACATTAGATTTGGTGACATTTTAAAATATTTGCTAAGAAAATTATGCTACACTGATCAGCATAGAAAATGACAGCCAAGCTGTGACCAAGAGTATAGCTCATTTTATCCATTCAGGCGTGAGAAGGATATCCATTGATTTTTCTGCTCACCATTTATTCCCCTTGCTTGTAGGATCAAGACCCAACATTCCTTTAAGAACCAAACTTCCCTTACTCTCAGTTCATGTGGTTACTGAATGACTGATGTCACCTCTCACTGCCTCTCCCTCCTAGATTCAGGACTGTGGACAGGATCCAGTACGGCCAAGCTTGAGGAGCCTGCCATCCCCCTAGCTTCAGGTTCAAGGAAGCTATGGTAGTAATCTTCATCTAAGTCCTGGGGTGCTTGGAGGAATGATACTGAAAGATGTATTCTCCCTACCAAAAATTCTAACCTGGCAGAATAAGCCTGGAGGTGGTCAGGACCACCTCGTCACTACTTGGAAGTGACTACTTAAGAAGGAAACCAAAACCAAGAGGGGAGCACCAAAACATGGAAAGAAGGGGATTCATGGGGATTGTGTTTGAGTACCTGGATCTAGCTGTTTTGCCCATAATCAAATAAACCCCCTTTTTTGCTTCATCCTGTTTGAACTGGGTTTCTCTAAAAACATCAAGTCTAAAATCATGCCATTGAATTACAGTGATAGCCTCAGGGTCACATTTTCACACTGCGGGGTGGGATGCAGTCATTTACAGGCATTTGGCTGTCCCAAACTGTCTCACTCACTAACTTGAACCAGTATAACCATACTTGTAGTGACTTCTTAAGGTACTTTCCAAAAAGTATGAGCTTTTTACCTGAATAAAATTTATATGCATTCTAGGAAGAGTAGCGACTATTTTTTAAAAATTACAGATCCCTAAGCTGTGTGTGGATAGATTCTGATTTAGGAAATTTTTCGAACATCCCACAATTCAGCATTTTCAAACAGTAGCCTAGATGATTCTGATATAGGTAGCCACATTTTAAGAAATATTACTAATGAGCAGATCAGAACAGAGGCACTAAAGTCATATATTAATGAATTTCAAATCCTGTTTCTGCTGCTTACCAACTATCCCTTGGACAATGGCAAAATCTTTCTTGGCTTCAGCTCCCTAATTTACAAATGAAGATAATAAAGCCATCATAGAGGGCTTTGCAAGATAATGTTTGTAAAGAATTTAGCACAGAGCTTATCATATCAGTAAGCCTCCAATAAATGGTATCTGTTGGTAATTCATTCACATGGATGGGCTTCTCAGATAAACCAATTATTACTATTTAGAATCCAGCAGCATATAAGACCATGTAGCAATGAGACATAGGGTTTATACGTTTCGGTGTCGAGGAGGCAAGATCTAATATTCAGCTTGTTAAATGTTCTGGATGCACAAAAGAATAGGAAAATGCCAAGAAAAAGAAGAAAAATGTCTATCCTGCCTATGGTCTTGCCAAAAACCACTTAAGACATTAAGTGTGCCAATATAGATTCAGTCTTCTCACTGAAAACTTTTGTACACTAAATAATAACCACCCAAACACAGACGGGAGTAAGACAATGGAAATGGTAGAGCATCACAAAACGTTTTGCACTGCATATACAGATATCCTTTCTATTCCTCACCCAAGGGAGGGATGTTAGTGGTGAATGTGGTGGAAGGAATAATCTGTATAAGGTGGAAGTCTGTATGGCATCCTGATGTGGAGAGCAGGCTCTGAAGGAGGACCAGCCATGCTGGGTTTACATCAGAGAGACCCCATTTCTTAGATGAGCCATCCCATTAATGAGTCCCTTAGCTTCCGACTCCCAGTGTATAAGTTGAGAAAAAATGAAGTCAATCTTGTTAGATTACGTTGAGAACCCAATGAAATCATTGATGCAAAATGTCTAATAGAATGTCTGATGTATGATCTTTGTTCTAAAATGTAGCCATTATTATGTGTATTTATTATAGTAGTATTTTTATTTTTACTGTTGTTTTACTGGAGATCTTGTTTAAAAAAATGGCAAGATGAGATATTTTTGCAGAAAAAAATACAAAACATTTGATAGTTCCACAAACATGACAGGGAGTACAAGTAATAATCATATACAACCCAACCCATCAATTTCAATACATTGGGGGAAAAAACAAGAGGAAGGCTTAAACAAGCACTTCCTGTCAGTCAGTGTTCCACTCCCTCATATCACAGGTGAGAACTTGCTTGGCCTTTGCCCAGGGACATGGTGGAGTAGGAGGTATCCACCAGCATCAACCAAGGCTCTGATTTTAAGCATCTCCACCAGCTATCTGCAAAATCCACGTTTTAATGATTAGCCTTTGCTGCCGTAGCAGTTGCAGAAAAATCAATTTTACAATTTTTTCCTTTTCTAAAATACCTGGGTTTTGGCTGATAAAGCAATGATTTAAGTCAATGGCTGAGGTGGGAATTTGAGTATGTTCTTAAAGGATAATCACTAGGCTGCTTCTTGGGATGCATCTGTTTTTAACCAATTTCTCCACTTTGAGTCTGGTAATTAAACAGAGAGGTGTACAAACCATAAACAGTGGCAACAGGAACCCGACTTCATCGGTTTCTGTATCTTAGGTAACTACAGGTGTGTGTTAATGAATTACACGACTGCTAAAATAAAATTAAAGGCAGCTGCACGTGTTTACAAAACTGCAGCCGCAAATTACAGGTATCTGTAGCATCCATAATTCATCCATAATTGACAATTTTCATATTACTGGAAAAGAGAATCAAGTCATGCAGATGATTACAGCATTTGCCTCTCAGCACTAGAGATTTTGCTTCATTTTTCATACAGCATCTCAAATGAAATAAATTACAGGTTTTAGATGGAGCTGGATATCAGGATAAAAGACCAACATATTGCAGACCGCCTAGCCCCTCATTCCACCTCCCAGGCCTCCAGCTCCTGGCTCCCTCTTAGTAAGGAAATGTGCCTACACACAGGCTTTAGAAACACAGGAGCTGAGTCCGCTTTTGACACTGCTACCTAAATCTAGAAAGGAGAGCTAAGTGTCTAGAAATTCTATGTCTCAGTTTCTTCATTCATTAATGGGTTAACAGAAGTGCTTACCTCACAAGATAATTAGGTTTAATTGAGTTTATTAAGATGGAGTTAATATAATTCTTCCCGTAAGTGACCTGAGGAGATCCCTGAAAACAGTTCGCTATTCACTTGACCCAGAAAACCCTACAAAATCTTTCAAATAATCAAGAGGTTCAAATCTTTGTGTTCTCTTTAAGAACACATGTGAAGGGGCGCCTCGGTGGCTCAGCTGGTTGAGCAACTGCCTTCGGCTCAGGTCATGATCCTGGAGACCCAGGATCGAGTCCCACATCGGGCTCCCTGCTCGGCGGGAAGCCTGCTTCTCCTTCTCTCACTCCCCCTGCTTGTGTTCCCCCTCTGGCTGTGTTTCTCTCTGTCAAATAGATAAAATCTTTAAAAAAAGAAAGAAAGAAAAAAAAAGAACACATGTGAAACTGCCCCGGCCATCAAGGGTGTGCATATTCAAAAAGCCACCAAGTATCTAAAGGATGACTTTCCAGAAGCCATTTGTGCCGTTCCATTGCTCCAATGGTGGAATTGGTATGTGTGTCTGGGCCAAACGGTGGGGCTGGATGCAGGGTTTTTGGCCCAAAAAGAGTGCTGAATTTTTACCACACATGCTTAAAATGCAGACAGTAACGCTGAACTTAGTTTACATATTTTGTTTCTTTGTTTGTTTGTTTAGAGTGAGCAGGGGGAGGTAGGGAGGGAGAGGGGGCGAGAGAATCCCAAGCAGACTCCACACTGAGCTGCAGAGCCTAACACAGGGCTCCCAACCTGGAGATCATGACCCAAGTAGAAATCAAGTCTGACATTTAACCCCTGAGCCACAGAGGCACCCTGAACTGAAAGGTGTAGATGTAGATTCTCTGGTTATTGAGTACATCCAGGTGAACTAAGACCCCAAGACGCGGTGTGGAACTTAACCCACGCATGAGCTCTCTCTGCTTCTCTGACAGGATCCTTACTGAAAAAGAGCAGATTGTTCCTAAACCAGAACAGGAGGTTGCAGAGAAGAAAAAGAAATCCCAGAAAAAAACCTTAGAAACAAAAACTTATGGACCTAGAGTAAATTCTGCATAAAATAAATGCAAATAAAAGTGAAAAAAAAGATTGAGTTAATATATGTACAGTGCATAGAGTAAAGGCACTAAGAGCTTAGCGAATGCTTTAACTATTAACTATTAACTTCTTCAAACCTCAGCTTCTGGAACCATAAAATGGGGGTAAAAACACCACCTATCACACAGGGTTGGTTGGACAATGAGATAATGCATGTGAGACATGTAGTTTACTTCCTAATACATGAAAACACTCAACATTCCAGCCAGTGGTAGACATCATAATAACATCAACTTTACCTTGAATGGACAAAATAAATTAATATTTCTAATTTAAAATACATATTTTGTGTAAAAATCCCATGTTGGGCTTCTAACTTATTAAGAAGATTTTTTCTTTTCTTTTCTCATTTGGGTATTCTGATTCAGATACTATTAGAGTTAGGTTTTTACAAGGCATCTTGGACTCAAATAAATGTAATCTCAATAAAATAAAAACCCCTCCTATAAAGAGATATCCTGTGCACTATTCTAGCTCTACCTCCCCAAAGAGGGCTGGCCAGAATGCACGTGGAATTCTCTGCCCCTTGCTGAAGATGAACAAGGAGACTGCTTTAATGGCTACCAGAGTACGGAGGGACACAGCAGGGGATGTGACAGAGACAGAGCTGGCGAGCTACAGGGACACAGACCAAAGGCTCATCTGAAATCTCTGTAACATTCCCCAGAACCTTCTTTCTCAAGTACCCAGCATTTCACACATGAGATGTCATGGGTCTGCCTTGGTGTGGGTTCCTATCACTGAAATTTAGAAAGAGAGGACAATGCAAATACACAGTAATGAGAACATAAAATTTCTTAGACAAACTCATCTGAACTTGTGTCGAAGTTTATTGCCCATTAATGAGGAACCCAGCAGGTAGAAAATGCTTGTTTGAACGACATGCAAGAGTGAGGTTAAGTACGTAAAGCTTCCAGCAAGGAACAGACAGCTTACTTCAAATGGTCATTAAAAGGTCATATTTTTATCAGTGCTTGGGTAAATTTGCAGTACAATATGGAGCCATCATTGGGCATGATGCATTCATCAGCAATAATAAATAATCTGTAAGAGAAGCAAATGATTAGCAAATTGATCTACAGCCATTAATTAGATGTACCGGAAAACAAAGTTTCTCCTGACTCCTCTGCAGAGAGCAAGTTTGCACCCAGGCACTGAGCCGAAGTCAAATACAAGATGGGCAGAAGTGCAGAGTCCTGCTTTTCCTCAAATTTCTGCGGCATCTGATCAAAGATACCAGACAATTTACCTACTTCTCAGAAAGGGAGATGAAATTTTTCTTTCACAGTAAGAATCTTTTATCTGCATTTGGTGTAATAGTTTACCAAGTGTTTTCTCTCCACAAGCTCACTTTTAATTTGCACAACAGGTATGAGAAGCAGACAGGGCAGGTGCGAGCCCCATCTGATATGCAAGGAACACAACACCCAGAGGAGTTCACTGTCTTTGCTAATGGTTTACGCTGAAGTGAGTAAAAGAGCTAAGAGTGGAACTTATGCCCAATGTAGCTATGAAAAACACTTCTCTCTCAAGTATTTCCAGGGTTGTGAGGAAATTCTTACATCTGAGCCAAAGTAGACCCAGATGGAGACATACATTCAACAGCATGGAGACTTTGAGGAATGTTTAAAAGTCCTTGTGCTCTTTCTCCACCCAGTGTCCCCACGTTCCCAGCCTGATTTAAGTCTTATTAAGTCTGTTTAAATAAGAGACCTACTGTATAAATGTAGGCCAACCACTTCAGGAGTTATCATGCTGACCATCTGATCACAAATGGTTATCAGACGGACTGTTTCAATGACTGAATTGTCCCCAAGTGTGTTCTGGTATCAGAATTTCCTCCTCCTACCCAGTGTTGTCCAGTGTCCATAATACGTTGGAATCTTCTGGAGAGATTTTAAAGTCTATTGATGCCCAGGTTGCACCCTCAAGTCTCTGAAGTAACTGATTTGGTCTAAAGACACTTGGAAAATCTGTAAGGAAAATTCTACACTAAATCACGTAAAATAACTTTGTTTTTTCACAGTAGGGTTTCTCAGAATTTTTAGCACATTTTGCGTCATGTGGTTCTCGAAGATGGGGAGCTATAGCTGATCATATTTGGCAGACTTCTTTCACTCCAGAGTGCTTTTGATGTTGAACATTTCCTGGGCCTCCTATTCCATACTGATCTAATGAATGCTGGGAGAGAAGTGCATCTTGCAGGAGTTCTAGGCACCTAGTAAGGAAAAGGACTGCATCTAAAGAAAGATATGATCAAGACAAACTTCCAAGTCTGGAACCTCACTACACAGTGTGGTCCCTGTACCAGACTCTGCTGCATCCTGGGGAGCTTATTAGAAATGCAGAATCTCAGGGCCCATCCCAGACCCAAGGAAGCCGAATCTGCATTTTGACAAGATCCCTGGGGAAGTAACATGCACATTAAAATTTAAGAAGTCTTGCTTTAATCCACCATTTTTTCCAACCTCTTCCTGGGTTTTATCATTCTGGTTTTGAGGAAAACTTCATCAGTGTATCGATGGTGGGTCTTCCTACAGTGCACGGAGAGACAGGGAGAGCTCAGGCTGTGGCTGCACAACTCCAGGGGGCATCAGTCACAAAAAACATAAAGGTCACACTGTCCCCTAGGGTTGTTCAACCAAAGAAATATTTTCCAAACTGACACTATACCATATGTAATATAGAGACTTCGTACATGAGTTCTGTCCAAGAGCTTTAATTGATTCAAGCGCATCGATACTAGTTAACCCATTTTGAAAACTTAATAGGGTCTAGCACTTTAATGTCACTTTACAGTCACTATTTTATATTATCAATGTGACAACACTCTAAGATATAATCTACTAATATCCTCATTTTTTGATGAACTGGCAGCTGTTATGGGTTTATAAAAGATGTCATGCTCAAGGTCAAGAAGTTGATACTAACAGCATTGGGACTGGACTCTAGATCTAATTATGACACCATGCTCTTAGTACAGAAAAACTTGATTTACAAAAAATCTCAAGGATAGACTGCTCAAGTGGGAAATTACAGAAGAGTTTAGGGATCATACCTGAAGAGAGAGATTAATATAAAAATGTGGCTAGAATGTGTTCTTAAGGGACATGGTCTTAGTTTTGCCCAATTGGAAATTAAGAACACTGTGCAAGTAGACAACGGTGAAACCAATGTTTGTTACATGATTACAATGTCTGACCATAGTAAATAATTTCCAGAGGCATTATACTATCTGCAAGTAGTTTCCCTCTTGTTTTATCCTCAGGGTAGTCCAGTGTAGAGGAGTTTTACCACCTCCATATTTAGGGACAAGGTAAGTCCCAGAAAGTGAATAATTTTTCCTGAGATCTCAAAATCTAGAAGTGATGGTAATAAGATTCAAAACCAGGTCTTAAAACTTTCAGGTCCTAAGCGCCTTCCACTGCAGCATAGCCACTTTCCCAAGCAGCAGATAAATGTCAGGACCTTAAGAATAAAAGGTGGTAGGTATCCTTCTCAGTTGGCCAGCCTGGCCTGCACAGTCAACAGATCTCAAATGAGAGGGCTCACAGAAATGAATTGATAAAACAATAATAACAAAATTTAGAAAATGCATTCCAACAATTTTTCACACTTTAGCAGACGTTTGATTCTAACAAATGGTTGATTCTGGTACCTAAGAGCACAGAAAGTTATTTTTCCACAGGCCTTAAATTTGATTCTTCTTCCCTTTCTCTTTAAAAAGAAATGTTTCTGCCAAGCTTTCTCAAAAAAACCAAAAAACAAAACAAAAGACCAGAAAGAAAGAAAGAAAGTCTCCTCCAGACTTCCTGCAGACATAAAGGGCCTGGTGGATAGTAGGGCTGCTTGGCAAGCACTACCATTAGTACAGGGACAGGGATAGGGAGAGAGAGGAATCAGGACAGGTTGTAGATAAACACATCCTAGAATTCTAGGGGAGAATTCTGAGAGGTCATTTGGTCCATTCCTCTGTCTCCAGGAATGACTCACCTTTCTCCATTAATATGGACCACGATAGAACAAGATCATTCTATTTTAGAGAATATCGGAAGACAGGTTATTCTGTGGGTCAATGCATGGAAACACCTCTCCACTCTTATGTACCTTCAGTTGCTTTTGGTCTTCAAATGAAAGTGTTTTGCTCTCCTTCCTCCCCAACCACCAATTCAGGGG
Source organism: Spilogale gracilis (assembly GCA_004023965.1). Classification (NCBI taxonomy): domain Eukaryota; kingdom Metazoa; phylum Chordata; class Mammalia; order Carnivora; family Mephitidae; genus Spilogale; species Spilogale gracilis. Next base: position 15,650 of record PITA01016843.1, read on the forward strand.
ACATAGGACAATGTGTGGAGGCTTTTTTGATTGTTAAAACTGGAGAGGAGTTTACTGCTGGCATCAAGAAGTTAAGGTCCCAGGATGCTACTAAACACTATATAGTACCCATGGCAGCCCCATAACAAAGAATTATCTGCCCCCAAATTGAATATGCTGAAGTTGAGAAACAGAAGAGAGAACAAAATGCATTATTCTTTGCATACTGCTGTCAGAGTCTCAGTGGAGAGGGAGATACCATGATATTCATCAATACAAGTACCTACCCATAGTTGAACTAAAGTTCTATGCTTCAGCAATACATTTCTTCATAAGACATTTAAAGTATATATAGATCTCTTTTTTCTTTTTTCCTTTTAAAGTCAGGTTGATCTCACCCTTTACCAACTGGCTAGTCTTTGCTATTGGACAGTAAATTCCATGATGGCAGAAACCATCTATGGTTAGTCTCTATTCTCCCAGGGTTTACCACAGAAAAGGGCATATAGGGGTGCCTGGGCGGCTCAGTTGGTTAAGTGACTGCCTTCAGCTCAGGTCATGATCCCAGGGTCCAGGGTTCGAGTCCCACATCAGGCTCCCCCTGTCTATGGGGGTCCTGCTTCTCCCTCTTCCTCTACTGCTCCTCCTGTGCACCCTCTCTCTGTCTCTGTCAAATAAATAAATAACATCTTTAAAAAAAGGAAGAGGGCATATAGTAAATGCTAAATATATGTTTTGAAAATCCTATGTAAAAATTTAATTTATTTGGTCATGTAAAAACTGCTAGATGGATTTTCACAATATTAAGGGCATATGCTAGAGATGGTCTATCTTGAAGTTATAGGTTATTTTGTGTACTTGATATTTTGGCATTCCTGGGGTGAGGTGTATCAAAAATATGGATAGTCTACCAGAATAGTTGAAACTAAGGAATCTTTGTAACTGTAATAGGGGTATGGCGTGCCATATGTGTGAAGATTTTGTAGAATAAAAAGTAACTGTGGTTTCCAATGTGAATCCCAAAGTGAAAATCATAGGGGCAGATTCTCCAACTTGTAGATGTTGCTTTGCATTCCACAAGGGCAATCCTATTTAGTTATGTAGTGGTCCACTCCTTGGAAATGAGCCACCACTGAAAGGAAAGTCTTAAAGAGTATCAGAGCTGAGCAATTCATGGCACAGGGTGTATTTAAAATGCTCTTGGAAACCTACCAACTACCAATATCATAGACACAACCCATTTCTGTTTTAACAGGAACTGCTTTAGCCCATCCTGTTAGAGTAGGAGGTTTCACCAACTTCCTTTAGACTTTAATTGATAACACACAAATCTGTTGTCACAGATGGTTGGGTGGGCAGCATCTGAAGCTGAGGTCTGGAGAAAGACTTCCCACCCCCAGCAAATGCAAGAACATTCAAGAAGTGTAGATGCAAGGTGCACCATGGAAACAGAATTGAGGAAAGAGCTCTGAGCTGCACATCAAAGCATAAGGGTCTGGATTAAAGGTGCCCCTATATGAAGAAGCTTATACGGTTCTAGCTCCTTTTTCTGTCACATGAAAATAAGATTATCTGGTTTTGAATCTCAGATATACCAGCCATTAACTGTGTGACTTTGGGCAACTTATTTAACTTCTCCAAGCTCCACTTTGCCCCATATGCAGTGAAGATTGAATAAGATGTAAAGACATTTTCTATTAATTATTAGTATCTCATGTATGAAACAGAACTTTCATGAAATAATCTCTATTCTCCTTGTCTTAGAAAACTCTCCACCTTTTTCCAATATCACATGTAGAATCTAGGGAATTCTGTTAATCTAGAGATATAAAGGCAGAGCCCACACGTTAGCAGAGCTTAGTAACCTCAGGTTCTTCAGGAAGAGCTGATGGAATCTCATGTAATGCAAAGTGCTTACAAGAAAGTGAAAGTGAGGGCGCCTGGGTGGCTCAGTTGGTTAAGTGACTGCCTTCGGCTCAGGTCCTGATCCCGGAGACCCAGGATCAAGTCCCACATCGGGCTCCCTGCTCGGTGGGAAGCCTGCTTCTCCCTCTCTCACTCCCCCTGCTTGTGTTCCCTCTCTGGCTGTGTTTCTCTCTGCCAAATAAATAAGATCTTAAAAAAAAAAAAAAAGTGAAAGTAACCAGATAGGGTACCTCAGAATGAAGATAAACTTCACTAAACTGGTCTCTTTTGATGCGGGTGATTGAAAGTCAACTAAAACTGCCTAAAGGAAGAAACAGAAAGACATCTATGGACTGTCATTACAGATGAGAAGAAGCTTAGTGTAAAGCTTCAGGCCAGATGGGATCCAGTTGATCAAAAGAGACCATAGGGAATTTATCTTTCCATCTCTTGGCTTTGTTTCCTTTTGTGTCAGCTTTGCCCTCAGGAAGACCTGCTGGGATTACTCCCAGGAGCTCCAAAGGTATATCCTTTCATGATCAAGGCCAACAGACCCCAAATTTTAGCTTTCCCATTCACTTTGGTAAAAGGCTGAGGATTTAATCTGTTTTGGTCAGGCTGGATTGGGTGCCTATGCCTGTGGCTGGCACCATTCCTGAACAAGGTAGAGTGAGAGAACAGAAGAACAACCCGGGAAAGGCAAAATAGACACAAGTCAGGCAAAAACAGCAGCATGCACTGCTGACCACCTGGGTTCTCCTTCTTCAGAAGAGGCTTCCCTCCTGTTCTATTATAGTTTTTCTATGAGTTTGCATTAAGTAAGGGTTAAAACGAGAGCTGATTATGTACAGCTGGACTGTAACTTAACTTGTGAGTTAAGATCATTTAAAAATGTTTTCCTTGAGGACCCCTGGTTGGCTTGGTTGGTAGAGCATGCAACTCTTAAACTTAGGGTCCTGAGTTCTAACCCCATGTTGTGGGTAGAGTTTGCTTAAACAAATATCTTCCTCAGAAATAGGTGCCATGTTGCATGCTGCCTATCTCTCATGTAGCAGTTTGGCTAAATGGGAAAAGTAGACTCACAAGTTCCTGTCAGCCACTCACCTTTAGCTCCTCTTTATTTTTTTATTTTACTTTTTTTTTTTGCCCCACCCCTTCCTGCTTCAGTTATTCTCAGACTCCAAAGAGCTAATTTCCATCAAAGCAAAAAGAGAAGACTTAGCTTGGATATAATCTAAACATAAATGCATGGTCTGATAACCCCATGGACAAGCAGAAATTTCAGCTTATTCTAGAATATTTCTGCAATATCTTTCTCAAACACAGGTCTGGTATATTTCTTCTGAAGCTCATGAGGGTTATTCCAACTGAACATAAAAAGCTTTTAAGGATAACAGGACTTGGACTCACAGTTGTATAGGGTGGATGCTAGAAGCAGAATAGTAAAGGGGCTAAAGTCTCAGATTTTAAAAGTAGGCAGAATGGGCTCTAAAACCCTATGCAAATTGTTTCGCTGTCCTGATGCTATTTCCTCTTCTATAAAATAGAGATTATTGTAATACTGGTTACTGCCTAGTACGTGCTTTCAATATGCCCCACATTATTTTAAATATGCATCTTAATGCATTAAACCTTGCATTGAATGCATGAAATTCCATGAGGTGGGTACCATTATAATCCCCATTTTTCAGATGGTAGCATAAGAGATTCAGAAAAAATCAAGGTGACAATTCCACCAAGTTGCAGGAAAATATTCAGCATAGGGCCCCACAAGTGTCAAGTAATCATAACCAGTTCCGGGGTTGGGAGGGAAGAGTTGGTGATATATCCACTTCCCCACTAAGAAATGGGCAATCTAAAATGAGTGCAGAACATTCAAGATGACTGAAGAGGAAAGGGTATGACTCTTGCTTTTAAAATGCAGTATTTTAATCTGGAAGGAGTTTCTGGAAGAGGAAATTTGTTCTGATATCCTTGCAAAAGAGCACCATACTCAGCCACCTCTGAAAAAGGCCCTGTCTACTTCCTTCAAAGCTTTAGGATCCCATCACCTTTCTATGCTATGAGTCAAGAAGAGCACTGGGTTCCACAATGGCTGCTATCTTTTGAATCAATTCTGATGACTAATGTCAAATGCTATTGTCTCCAAATTACCTCCCATCTAAGATATGAATAGACAGATGATGTGATAGGCTGGAACCTGAGACTGCTTTCACTCATACCTACTGTGCATTATTTGCTGCAATTTGAGATGCAAGAGTGAAACTGAGTCCAAGTTACCACAGCAAAGTAGTGTGGGTTGACACCTAGTATTTCGAGTGGACTTCTTTAGAATTGCACATGCATTATTTCATTTCAGCCTGACAACCACCCCATTTGCAAATAAGAAGTGCCATTATTATCCCCATTGCAAATAAGAAAACATGAGCTGTATGTCCAAGATCATATACAGCGAGCAAGCAGAAGAGCCAGCCATTGATGAAGAGCTTGTACACTTAACCACTACATGGTGAGTTTCCTGTGTTGATGTGAGTTGAGATAGACTAGGAGATGAGTGCAGATAAGAAGAGGGTTGCTACTGATTAGAAGGGATTCCTATACCAGATTCTGGGCATTATCAAAACACAGAAGTCAGGTATGGCATAACTGTAGGAATCTAAGGTTTTTTTCTTTTTTTTCTTTTTTTTTTTTTAGGGTGTTCTGATCATGAAGAAATTGTTGAGGCCCAAGAAACTTTCTAGTTCATCCATTTAAAAAAATGCTTTCTAAATGTCCCAACTATAATTAAAACTCCATAGATTTAGTTTAAGAAAAAAAGAAGCTGAGAAAAGACCACAGACTCTGTCTTTATCATAACAAGACTCATTGCGAATCAATATTTCCCCATAACGTTGTCTCCCACTGAATTCCTGGAAAATTTTGCAGAGAAAAGCAATGCTTATAGTACATTATTTCTTTGGTGTTTCAGGGGGAATTATTCATCCCCACATATTACTGAAACAGTGTTCATTTTACAGAACCAATCCCCAACTCTAATTTCCAGTGGTGTGTATTTCTCCTCTTGCTGCTATTTAAATACACAATTAATTTCTTAGGTTAATTGACCTGGTCAATGTTTGCATGTATTAACATAAATAAATATACATAATGATAGATGTACCAACATAGTAGAAATGTATTTCCCAATGGAACTCATTAACAATTAAAATACATCTGTGGTTTCCAGAATTCTAACGGTACACCAGAGCAATTCCAGAAGAGAGGACAAATACAATGATTCTACATGACCACACTCAAGGGCAATAATTCACAGAGCAGAGGAGTTTTCACATCCTGGTTCATTCAGAATTTCCCCCTGGGGTGATGGCATTTACAGGCTCATTTCAACTAGTCCTACCAACTTCCAGCAATGTCTAACATATCCTATTTGCACCTGAAAAAATTTGCAACAATTCAGGTCTGGATGAAATGCAACCTCACTGCTACGGAAATCAGCTACTGGTAATAACAATAGTAGAAAAACTACCAATACTACTGAATGTATGCCATGGAGTTTGTAGTGTGGGCTTTCTACTGGGCAGGTTGGCATAGTCCCACGTCCTACTGTTGGCTGTAGCTTAGGAGCATGCTGCAATGTGGGAGATGCTTTCTTGATTTAAAATCAAACTCTCTCTGGCTGAATGTAATCTGATGGGACATTCGCTCCTTCATTTAATCATAAAATTGAAGAACAATGAAAACCAGAAGATTTGGAAGGGAAAGAAAAGCAAGATATTTATATGAAATAGTTTGAAGTGACTGCTTCAGGGTTTTTGTTTATTTCATTTTGTTTCTTTCTCCTCATAGGAATCTCTTAACATATTCCAGGAGAAAAGGAAGATCTTCCTACAAAGGACTCTTATTGCTAGACCTTGAGAAACAAGTTTAGAAAACAGTAAGCCCCTGAGATAATGGAAAAATCATTCTGGTGCTTTCACTCTTCTCTTTTGAAAACTTCTATCCTTGAAAACAGTATTGTGAGATTTTCCTCTCAGCCAAATCCTCAGGGCCTGAGTGGTTTATGGCAGTCATTAATGAACAGGTGAAAAGCAGAATGAAAGTATCCTGTGAAATTTCAGCAAGCCACCGGGCCTAAACTTAGTAGCAACTGAGATAAAAATTAATCGATTCAAACCATATCTCATCAGGATGCCCACTGATGGAAGAGAGAATCCAGCATTCCAGGTGATTTTTAATCACTCCATTTTTGATGGCGTTTCCATCCAAGAAGGAGACAAATTGAGAAAAAGAAAAACAAATCCTCTGCTTTGCCCCTCGTATCTGTTGTTCTCGCCACACTCTTTCTCCATTTAGGAACTCAAAACATATATATTTCATTTCCTTCCCAACGTGCTCATTTTCAAAAGAGAGACGAAATGAATGCAGTCTGTGAATGGGGTTGCCATGGAGAAGCTGTTCCAGGTAAAGAATAGTCACTACAGAAAAGTGGTGTGCAGATTGTCAGCAGAAATGCTGCAGCAGCCCCAGAGCAATCATAATTTCTTCCCCCACTAATTTAAATATAGCATGATTCTGCTGGTCTTGGGGAAAACCTCTGTCCTTTTGTGGGTGTGCCTTGCTTTATAGAAGAGCTGAGTCCTGGCTATCTGATCTCAATCAAAGCACACTTTGAAAACATGCAGACACTGTCACATTTAATAGAACCCTAATGAAAATCCTTTGTTTAAAGCCTTTTCTTCTCATAAATAAGGTTTCAGTGTATTGGATTTACTGATAGCTGGGTAGACGCATAGAATTCTAACTCCTGACCTCTCCCACTGTGAAGAAAATAAAGGTCTATCGTGAGCTGCCTTCGTTTTCAATCTTCTCTCATTCTTGAAAAAAGGCATCAGCCCAGATCAGAGGAATATATACAAGTTCATCTTTCCGAAGTCCAGACTTTTTCTCTGCTGGCTGAAAATTACTTAAACAATATGTAAGTAAATTGAGGTTCCTTTATTGGATGTAACATAACAGCCCAGGTTTCAATGAAAGGAAATCTATTTATGTGCACATGGGCTATTCACACATACCCTAAATGCATGAAACATACATCTATCATGCCTACAGTTGCATAAATGTAAAGTGGAAAGAAAATTTTGTTATCTTGAAAGGAACAAAGAAACAGTGGTTGTGACTCAGTAAGACTGGTTTAAATAAATAAATACTGCTATTCAGCAAGCCCACAGGGTCTAATCCTTCAAGAATCGGCTTCCAGCTTTGAGCATGCAACAAATACCACTGATATTTCTGAAGTATCTGTTATATTCCAAGCACAAGGCTAGATCCTTTATATTCATTACTGTGTTTGATCCTCAGAGTAATTCCATGGTGGTTTACAAACAAGAACATAGTGCTTTAGAGTGGTTAAGCCACTTGCCAAAGTCTATTCTTCCATACTATAGACAAGCTAAGGGTTAGAACCTGGGTCTTGCTGACTCTTGCAGACTCTGCTTCTTCCTTCATGCTGCCTGAAAATCAGGAAATGCCAAAATTCAAAGGCAGGACCTCAGCCATGCAAAACATGTGCCTCATCATGGAGTACTGGGACAATATCAAAGAAGAAATGATAGGATTTGTTTGGCCAGCGCTGGGTACCCTGGAGATGTATTGTGGCTCAATGACTATACAAAATTCATTCTCTCCACCTCTTTATTAACAAGTGGCAACATGCCCCGCTGAACAACTGCACTTGCCAGGCTCCTGTACAGATTAAGAGCAGCCAGTGAGATGTAATCAAAATCTTTGGGTAAGATTTTCAGCAAAGCTTTTTAAAAGAGTCTTACTTGGCATGTGTCTTTTTTCCTTTTGTCTGCCTAGACACCCATCCACCAGCTGAGAGGCAAGTGACAAGTCATAATCACAAAGCAACTCAGAAGACAGAAACCATGGGCTAAGAAACTTTACATACCTGAAGACAGTGATTCTTTAAGTCCTAGTTTCCTATTATGTAAAAGAAAATTATCTTCTGTCTTATTTCAGCCACTTTTATTTAGGGCTTCTGTTTTACAAAGTCAAATTTGGCTCCAATTAAAACCTCCATGGCATCATAATAAGAAAGAAAAAGGAGTCAGAATTCATGCCCTTGTCTTCCCAATATGATAATCTCCTGGAGGTTGGAGAACCTGCCTCTTACATCTCCTTTTATGTCTCCCCCATTGCCCAGAACTTTTCTAGATAAACAGCAGAGTCTGTAGTCACTCGCTTACTTAAACTGTAGATATTTTAGAAGAGCCAAGGAAGGTCTAACTTTTTGGATGTCATTAAAAAAAAAATGCTAAACCCAATTTAAACACCTTTACTATAAGAAAATATACTCTGGAGAGATTCCAGGCAGCCACTGACACTGGCAACAATGCCAACCGTTCCTCAACTTGAGAAAACAACAACCCAGAATTCAATTTACCTCCCTAAATGACAGTGGCTAACAAAGAAACTATGTGGATATTTAAATAACAGTTGGCAAAGAAATGACTTTTTACACATACATGCACACACGCACGCACAAACACACACACACATCAGAGGTCCTTGCAGAAACTCCACTCAGAGTCTGAATGCAACTTGAGTGTTGGTCTTCTGATTTACCTCCCTCCTTCCTCTACAGCACTTACTGTGTGTTCCCTTTTAGATCATTGGCTCTATTTGCTTTTGAAATCTCCAAATTCCCCTCCACACCAGTACCCAGTTTGCATAGTTAGTCTTTCATCTTTCCCATTCTGGAAGGCTTTCCTTTAGAGAGTATAATCTCTACAGCCACAGGACCCCACTGGTAAGTGAGTAAAAGAATAGAATCTCATCTAGTTATTAGGTAGATTCTATGAGGTTATTGATTAACATGATTGGCCTAGGATCAGTTTCATGAGATGTACGCAGTCAGTAAATACTGATGGCCTCGGTTGTATGACTCAATCAGAAATCAATTCCATAGGGATAGTCATTTTATTTCTCTTTACTCCAACCAAGCAATAAATCAATCAGTACTTTTCTTTCCAGTTATCATCATTGCTCTAGTCATTTCAACTAATTTCCACTCCTATTCTGAGGTTCAGTCCCAATCCTACACTCTCCAGTCCTACTACCATGACATCAGAAATGTCTCCATCCCTTGTCATTCCACCCAGACCCTAGGACTCTAAAACCTGAACTTGAACCACAATGCCAGTGATGCTAAGACATGAGCTTGAATGCTGAAGGTTTTCTGTAGCCCAGCCCCATGCAGTAATCACCCTACTCAGCCTGCTCAATATCTGAAACCTGTCCTCATTCTTTATGGATTTGACAGTCCACAGCAGCAGCTAAAAAGTTTGCTTAATCTACTTCAGAGCAGCACTAATAAGTATGATTGAAGATTGAAGAAATGCAGTAGCATGATGGTGAGAAGTCTAAAAATAAAAATAAGGATGCAGGAAGGGTGCGATGTGAAGGAAGGGTGAGATGTGAAGGCAATTAACCTACTCTCTTCCTCCAGGGAGAATAGAGGCAACTAATTGGCCAGCTGAAACAGTTCTGAAGTCACCTTAGAGCCAGACTTTTGGTGATGAGTGTGTCCAGGGATGATTATAGAGAGATGATATTACATCATCCAGAATATGGGAGAATGTGGGATCTCCCAGGAGGAACTACAACAGAGTCACTGATGATTAAAAAACAAAACAAAACAAAACCACTACTTAGTGATGGTTTCAAAGATCATGTGTGACCAGGCATATATGGTGCAAATAATAATCTTGAGATACCATAATTCACCAATTCATTCATTCCACATTGATTGATTTCCTAAAATATTTATTTTTTTAAGTTTTTTTTTTACTTATTTAAGAGATAGATAGATAGATAGATAGATAGATAGATAGATAGATGATAGATAGATAGATAGATAGATAGATAGATAGAGAGTGCACACATGGGGGGCTGGTCAGAGAAAGGGAGAGAATCTTAAGCAGAATCCCTATTGAGTGTGGAGGCTGATGAGGGGCTTGATCTCATGACCCTGAGATCAAGACATGAGCTGAAACCAAGTGTTGGAAGCTTAGCAGATTGTATCTCCTAGGTGCCCCTCCCTAAAGTATTTATTAAGAGCCCATTATGTACCATGCATAATGTAGATACTAAGGATAAAATGGTGAACAGTCAGAAAAGATCTCTACCCTCATGGAGCTTGCCTTTTATTGGGAGAGGTTGACATCAAACAAGTCAACAAATAGATGAACAAGAACATAGCTGTGTTATGAAGGAAAAGACAGGGCAATGGGCTAGAAATGGTCTGGACAGGGGACAGGGAAGGTTTTACGGCAGGGTAATATTTAGGCTGAGATATCCAGGATAAGAAGCAACAATTTCTGCAAAGATCTAGGGTAAAGAGTATTTTAGGCAAAAGGAACAGAGAAGCAAAGGCCCTAATACAGAAAAGAACTCAATGTGTTTGAGGAAAAGAAATATGACAAGATAGAGAAACTGAAATAAAAGAAGCTGAAGTAGACAGGAGCCAGATAAGAAGAGCTTTGGAGGCCAGGGTATAAACTTGGGGTTTTACTCTAAGCAAAAGTAAAATTTTAGAGCATTGCTTTTTGGTTGTTTTTTTGTTTTGTTTTGTTTTGTTTTTTGTTTTGTTTTGTTTTATTTGTTTTAGAAAGACAGCAAGAAAGGGAACACAAGCAGAGGGAAGGGGAGAAGCAGGCTCCCCACTGAGCAGAGAGCCCAATGCAGGGCTCAATCTTTGGATCCCAGGATCACCCCCTGAGCCAAAGGCAGGCACTTAATGACTAAGCCTCCCAGGTGCCCTGGTTTTAGAGCATTGTAAGGGAGAGTACCATGCTCTTGGCTTGTATTCAATGCAACAAGAGAAACGGGGAGACTAGTTAAGAGGTTGCTGTGGAGGACTACTTGGTTCAGATGAATGTGGCAAAACCAGAGATGGAAACAAATGGGAGGATTTGAGCTGCTTTTGGAGAAAGAACCACTTGTGCCTTTTGTCCAAAGGCTTCACTGCCCCAAATGTCAGCAGCAAGCTGTTCAAGTGTCTGAAATTTCTAGAATTAAATACTTTAAAAAGATAATGGGTTATATTCAAAACCAATTAAAGATAGAGATTTTAGGTAGTTTTGCTTTCAGCTTCAGCTTCCTGAATGTACAGTTGCTTTGCTGAAGGTCAGCTCTTTAACCTGAGGTGTAGTGGGTTCTACATTCCAAGCCAATGTCTGTCCTGGCTACCTGGCAGGGTTATCATGAGAAATTAACTAACTAATGAATAATAAATAAAGTCCTTGAGCCTCTATGCCAGTATTTCCCAAGCCAAAACATGTTTGTTCCAAAAATTATGAAAATAAGCAATGCATAGGGGCGCCTGGGTGGCTCAGTCGGTTAAGCAACTGCTTTCGGCTCAGGTCATGATTCTGGAGGCCCGGATCGAGTCCCACATCGGGCTCTCCGCTCGGCGGGAAGCCTGCTTCTCCCTCTCTCAGTCCCTCTGCTTGTGTTCCCTCTCTGGCTGTGTTTCTCTCTGTCAAGTAAATAAATAAAATCTTTTTTTAAAAAAAAAAAAAGCAATGCATAGTCATACACAGGTACAGGCTTTTATATTGCAGAACTTATGAGAGCCTTTAATGATTATGTTAGCTGCCAATATTACACTGCATTTCTCAAAATTATTTCAAGAAAGAATTTCTTTTTTCTTTCAGACCACCTGGCTGCAACTGCCATGGAACCCAGTTTGATAAACATTGTATTATAAAGATGTAAACAACTATTGCTAAGACACCAGGAGACATTTTAAAATTTAGAATCTTCAAGAAAAGAGAATATATTTCACATTTATAATTATCAGTGCTTCAGAGAAGAATCACCTGTTTAAGGATCCAGCATCTCACCCAGGTACCAAAAATATAAGGTATCGACCACACAATAAAAAGAAAAGATATGCTTATGTAAGACATTTTAGAAATGCATTCTTCCTTAATCCATAGAAGAAACCTGTGCAGTACACATTTTGATCCCCATTTAACAGGGGGGACAACTGGGCTTGAAGAAGTTGAGTGACCTGCATCAGTTCATCCAACTGATGTGTAATCAACCTGTATACTTCCAATATTATACCAATAGCTCATTAAAAAAAATTATGCATGTATAGCTGGTACATGATGTTCCAGTACCTTCAGGTGTACAACATAGTGATTCAAATTCTCTACACCTTATGCTCTGCTCACCACAAGTATAACTATCATCTGTTATCACAAAAGTTTATCATGGACTATATTCCCATGCTGTGCCTTTTATTCCCCGTGATTTATTCATTCCACAGCTGACTAGTGTGGCTTCAGTTTAATTCTAATCACAAGGAGCAGCAGGTAGCAGGGCAAGACAGTCAAGGGGTTTAAATCCTGGCTTTCCTACTTACTGTGTGATATTAGATAAGTCACTTAACTTCTCTGAGCGTTGGCTAACTCATCTGCACCAGATAGATAATAACAATGGTCCCCACCCACTCTTAAGTTTGTTATAAGGATGAAATTGGACAATATAAATACTTAGTTCAGCTCCTGGCATGTTAGGAGTCCTTATTAAATGTTTGCCCTTGCTTATTATTTTGTATAGTATGTTATGTATAACTTAGGACTTTTAAGGGGGCAGACCACCTAAGGAGATGCTGGGTACCAAAAGATGAAGAAAAGTTTCACCCTTTTCAGGGTTTTGATAAGCATGATTTATTCTGATGTCAAAGTCAAGGTTTAGGTGACAAAGCACGAAAGCTCCATATTTTTACTTACTCTAGGGAGACTTTTTTCTTTCTTTCTTTCTTTTTTTAACAAATCAGCTTCGAGCAAAAGACTACTTTTTTTTCTGGGAGTACTCAGATTGAAGTTAACTCAATGAGCCTGAGCAATATGAGGAAAATTGGAATCCTAGTGAGAGATAAAGACTTAACTCTGGAAGTCTAAATGATTCCCAAGATATTGCTCTAAGTACCACTGATTTCCTCTTCATGGAACGTGCCCATAATAACAGGTGGGGACAATCATGGGGAAAACAGATCATAAGATCATGGTAAATGATCAGGAATGGTATTTGTGCATGTGTGAGGAAGGGGGTCTGTTCTGATTATGAATAAAGCTGCTGATCTAAAACTCACACCTATCCTTGTCTTAGTTAAATCTATAAGAAACCAGTTTTTGACCTTTAAAACACCATATAATCCTGTTCACAGTCCCTCTGTGAGTTACTTGTCTACTTAATAAAATTGTTGCCTGATTGATAAAATGACATGGCTGAAGTCCTGCCTCTTAGCCATTAACTTTAGGATCTGAGCACGGTTTTCTATGCATTACACTCTTAAGTCCCTTAGCAATAAGATACACAGTCTTGCTTAGAATTGAATTTAGATGGTCTCAGATCTTGATGACTTCATATTGGAACACAGGGTGTTAGATTAGAATAATGACTATGTGGAATAAAGTGTCTGAGTTTGTGTCTTGGCTCTACTACTTATTATAAACTCTCTAAGCCTGTTTCTTCAGCTTTAATACCATCATCCTCATCATCATCGCTATACTATATCCATAAGTGATTATGAGAATTAAGGAAAAGTAGAGTATCTGGACCATAAACACTAGCTATCGTTATTGTCCCTACTAGTGACTACATCATCACCATCACCACCATCATCACCATTATCACCATCATCACCATCATTGCCACCATCATCCTCACCACCACCACCATCACCACCATCATCACCATCATCACTATTATCACCGTCTATCAGCACCACCATCATCCCCCATCAGCACCACCACCAGTACCACCATTATCATCACCACCAACATCATCATTAACATCATCACCAATCACCACCATCACCATGACTATCATCATCATCACCACTACCATCACCACCACCACCATTATTAATGCCAACAGCAACAATGTCATCGTCTACCCAAACCTATTAACCTAATTCTTCAAGATCCACTTAATAACTTTTTAGCTTCTTTTTGAATTCAGACATCGGTCATTTCTCCCAAGTCCATTTTACTTATGCTTATGTTTTTCACATTCCAAGTAAAAGCAGTTTCAAACCTAACAAGAAGTTGAGCAAAAGCCATTGTGGTAGCTACCTGAGGTCTGTAACACCTCCCAGTTTTGTATCTTTTAGGTAGTTTAATTCAAATGTTCTGCCCTTCATCCATTCTCGGTCCCTTATACACTGTCAATGCCTTTGATATTTTCTTATTAATCACTAAATAAGACTCACTGCCTTTCAATAAGTTATCTGTAAAGACCTCCTCCTCTTTAGTGTCCAGACTCAGAACCTCCAGAAATCTGATCGCTAAATTTTCCTTCTGGTCTGATTCAGCAAAAATCAGTTAATAAAGCTCATTCATGAGTTTTCAGTTTATATTAACTGTTTTTGTAGCAAAGCCCTGTTGTACACATTTTATATTTTCAGGTGAGGTAGCAATATCCTTATTCTAAACTAATATCCAAAAACACTGAGTTCATCAGATTCTGCAGATCAAACTCTAAAACTCAAATCTTCCCCTTCTAGAAAGGGAGAAATTATGAGCCTAATGTATCGAAGAGTTCACAACTGCTCTTATGTTATGAAAGAGGAATATGTCCACACAGTGAAGAAAATTCCACATTCTCAAGTCAGCCTAGGAGGACTGCTGTGTCACTATTATTAGTGAGTGAGGTGTGAAGTCAAATGAACTCCCATCTAACCTGATGGGCCTCAGATTATAACCTCCTAGTGTCTAAATACTGTCCCATGATGTATTGTTGACTATGTATTTGGTCTACAAGCTCCCTCTTGCAATTAATCTTTTTCTATTATCCCATCCAGGAACAGGGACCATAACAGAAAAATGGTGGATATTTGCTGATACATAAAACATGTGTATCTTTAGAAATATATATTTTTTGAAAACAGAGGTAACCATCAAATTCACCATTTATTTTCCTTCAGGATTACAGGGAAGAATGGCACATTCTCCAAGACTAAAGGTGGAGGTAACCAGGCAAAACATGAGGGCCCTCCAAGGAAGATTCTGACAACTCATTGCCATGTTTTTGGTACAGCACTTCATAAGGAAAACTGAGCAGTGCACAAAGAATCTGTTCATTTTCAAGGCCTAAGAAGCATGTTTATGTATTTGTTCACTGATTGAGTCATTCAACTAGCATTGGCTGAGTGCCTAGGGTGTGCTAGGCGCTAGGAGCTCAACAGTGAAAAAAAGAAATGGAATTTATAGGAGATTTGCACAATGACACTGGTTTTGGCATTAAGGTTTTAGAACAGCATATGTGTCTCAGTTTGGGTCTCAGAAATCAGAGCCCGAGATAAAAACTTATTTGCAGGTAGTTTATTGTGAAAGTAATTCTGTGAGACAAGAACAAGGGAACAGTGAGAGTGATACAATAAAAGAGCAAGGCAAACATCAGGGTGTGTATTGAAGGTCTCTGCTGTAGGCCATAAGGGCAGCTGAGAATCCACTGGGGCCCCTGAGAAGTGCACAGAGCACTCTCTAGAATTCGGTAGCACTCTCTACAATTGTTGGAAGGCTGCCGTGTTTATCTACCAGCCCTTATCTCCCTTGGCTACAGGGTTGTTTGAGGGCTACCCTTACATACTGGCTCCCTCAGTGATGGAGAAGACCTTGGAGCAGAAAACAGGAAGACAATGGAATGCACCTGAGGCAGAGGTGAAGGGAATCTGTACCCCAAGGCACTGCCCACCACAGCTGGGCTACAATGACCAGTAATCTAGGGAAATGCAACATGGGACTCCCAAATGGAGTGACTGTCATTCTTATAAGAAGCCTTGTAAATACCTCTTCTGTTGTTCAAAAAGAAACAAAAGCTTTCCTATGGGAACATGTGGCCAACACATATGTCTAATATTTTAAAACTCTATGATTGGAATCTTGAGTGAAAGATGTGAAGTCATTAAAACAGGAGCCATAGATCTCTGCATGGTCAGGCAGGCAGGTGAGCAGCAAGAAAACCGGTAATAAGGGGATCAGAAATAAAAAGAATGGTTATATCAGGTAGGAATTTGGTCAAAGTCTGAAATATTGGTACTGTTTAGGATCCAAGCAATTGGCAAGTTTTGTTCAACAGAAATTGGCAAAGGTCAGGGATAACATAAATCTTGCACTTGGTAGACACTATTCTATTCTGTCCACAGTATGTTTGTATATCCAATAAAGTGAGGCATGATTGTTCTCTAGGGGGAGTCAAGACTCTTTTCTTCATTTCTCATCCCTACCTAATCTGATTCCTACCTTTCTAGGATCAGTAGCAAGGGACTCCCAAGAAAGGAAAAGTTGATAAAATTTAAGGATACTGATGGGCCTACTTTCAAAGGGGATAAATGTCATGTCCTATGTGTGCCTGGCCTCTCTTCTCTTTCTTGCTTGATTCCTAGAGGGATAGTAAGATTGTAGGGCTGTTCTTGCAGGGTCTGCTATTTCTTGGTCCCTCTTAAGATGATTTCTTTACTTCCTGTTCAGTGGCTTTGGAAGGGAACCTAGTCCAGCTTGATCCAGCGAGACTGCCTGTTGTTGGTAGTCACTGGACATCACTTTTCTCATGCTGAGTGAACCAGAGACTTTGAGCATTTGGCGACCACAGAGTACAGAGAGTCAAAGACTCACAACCTAATTTATCTGAGGCTGAGTGGGCCTAACTGACTTTAGAAAAAGGAGATTTCCACTTGGTCAAACTGCATTACTAAAACTCTGTCTTTTTTTTTTTTTTTTAAAGATTTTATTTATTTATTTGACAGAGAGAAACAAAGCCAGAGAGGGAACACAAGCAGGGGGAGTGAGAGAGGGAGAAGCAGGCTTCCCGCCGAGCAGGGAGCCTGATGCGGCGCTCGATCCCAGGTCTCTGGGATCATGACCTGAGCCAAAGGCAGTCGCTTAACCAACTGAGCCACCCAGAGGACCACTAAAACTCTGTCTTGGCAATTAGTTCAAATACAATAATACCTAGTTACCCTGTCACTGGTAACTGTACCTAGGCATGTATGTCTTGGGAGGACCTCACAGGGAGAATTTGCATGTCTCTTGGGTCCCTAGCCACAGGAATGACATGTAACACATCAGACGATCCTGAAGTCCAACAGCCACTGACTGAGGGTCAGTATATGGGTGAATGGGCAATTTCTTCCTGTTTTTCTCAATCTGTGTTCTTTCTCTAGGGACCATTTCCCCCCTCTTGTGCCCTTCCCTTCTCTCTACTTAGTCCCTCAGCAACTTGTGTACTACTTTTCCCCCAAATACCTACTGCCTACTCCTCTCTATCACCCCTTGATTTCCAGCCTGTACTCCATTGCTAACTGTCCCACAAGTTTCTTTCCTCCTAAGCAAGGTCAGGGAATACTCAAGCAGAATATTTTACTGTCTATTAAAGAAAAAAGGATATGCTAATCTTTGAGTAAAATGAGTCCACCATCAGCCAACAATTGACTGTCCTCTGACTGATACTGACCATTTTGATGCTTAAAATGCCTAAAAAGGGTTCCCAAGTCATAAACTTTAGCATTTTCAAAGTTTTAGTGACCTTTTAGGAAGGCAACTTTTGCAGAGGAGGAGCAAGATGGCGGAGGAGTAGGAGACCTAAGTTTCATCTGGTCCCAGGAAATCATCTGGATAGTTATCAGACCATTCTCAACACCTACAAACTCAACAGGAGGTTGAAGAGAAAAAAAGCAGCAATTCTATGAACAGAAAAGCAACCATTTACTGGAAGGCAGGAAATGTGGAGAAATGAATCTGTGATGATATATGAGAAGATAGAGTGCGGGGAGAGGGACCAGCTCACAGCAAGCAGCGGAGCAGGGGAGCACAAAACCTGAACATTTCAAAGTTTGTTCCCCTAAGGGATGTTGCCCCAGAGGCTAAGCAGGAGGGTGGAACCCTTTCTGGGACAGTGTGGTCTCAGGACCCATGGGGCCACAGGAGCACCCAAGGTGTTCGAGTGTGGCAGAGCTCCCAGGTATCAGAGCAGGTAATCTGGCTGCAGAGTCGGAGCCAAGGATTGGGTTCTCAGCTTGGGATTACCTTAAACTGTGATCTGAGACACAGTCATGCCACTTCTCTTTGAGCAGCGATGCCACAAGTGGCAGATGCGCGAAGAGCCCTCCTTCCTCCACCTGGAGGAGTGGCGCAGGAGCACGCTGCAGGATTCTGCTGGGTTTGGATGTCTATCTATCTATCTATCTATCTATCTATCTATCTATCTATATCTATCTATCTATCTATCTATCTATCTATATCTATATCTACATCTACATCTACATCTATATCTATATCTTCTTTTCTTTCTTTACCCCAAGTTTTGGGTCTCTTCTAATTTGTTTAGTGTATATTGTTTTGGAGTTGTTGTTACCCTTTTAGCATTTGGGTCTCTCATTCATCTTTAAAACTCACCTTTTAAAGAATAAGAGGCAGTACTTACTGACAGGGATTTAATCAATATGGACATTAGTAAGATATCAAAACTAGAGTTTAGAATGATGATCATAAAGATACTAGTTGGATTGAAAAAACATAGAAGATACTAGTGAATCCCTCTCTGGAAAAATAAAAGAATTAAAATCTGATCAAGTTGAAATAAAAAAAGCTATTAGAGAGGTGTAATCAATAATGGAGGCACTTACTGCCAGGATAAATGAAGAAGAAGAGAGAATTAGTGCTATAGAAGAGCAAATGATGGAGAATAAAGAAGTTGAGAAAAGAGAGATAAACAGCTAGTGGATCATGAGTGGAGAATTCAAGAGATAAGTGACACCATAAGATGAAACAATATTAGAATAATTGGGATCCCAGAAGAAGAAAGAGAGAGAGGGGCAGGAGGTATATTGGAATAAATTACAGCAGAGAACTTCCCTAATTTGGGAGAAGGAAATAGGCATCAAAATCTATGAGGCACAGAGGACCCTTCTCAAGATCTGTAACCTACCACAACAGAAATATTAGATTGGCAGCAGATGTATCCAGAGAGACCTGGCAGGCCCAAAAGAACAGGCATGATATATTCAGAGCACTAACAAGAAAAATATGCAGCCAAGAATATTATATCCAGCTAGGCTGTCATTGAAAATAGGAGAAATAAAAGCTTCCAGGACAAACAAAAACTAAAAGAATTTGCAAACACCAAACTAGCCCTAAAGGAAATATTGAAAGAGGTTTTTTTAAGCAAAGTGAGAGCCTAAAAGTAACATAGACCAGAAGGGAACAGAGACAGCATACAGTAACAACCACCATACAGGCAATACAATGGCACTAATTCATATCTTTCAATAGTTACTCTAGATACAACTGGGTTAACTGTCCCAATAAAAAGACACAGGGTATCAGGATGGATAAGAAAACAAGAACCATTGATATGCTGTCCGGATTTAAAGTGAGGGGGTTGAAAACCATTTACTATGCTATTGGACATCAAAAGAAAGCTGGGGTGGTAAATCTTATATCAGACAAATTAGATTTATACCAAATACTGTAATAACAGATGAAGAAGGACACCAAATCATACTCAAAGGGTCTGTCCAACAAGAAGATCTAACAATTTAAAATATCTATGCCCCTAACATGGGAGCAGCCAATTTTATAAACTAATTAATAACTAAATCAAAGAAACACATTCACAATAATACAATAATAGTAGGAGACTTTAACACCCCCCTCACTGAAATGGACAGATCATCTAAGCAAAAGATCAACAAGGAAAGAAAGGCTTTAAATGACACACTGGACCAGATGGACATCACAGATATATTCAGAAAATTCCATCCCAAAGGAACAGAAAACATACTTTTCTAGTGCACATGGAACATTCTCCAAAATAGATAACATCCTGGGTCAAAAATCAGGTATCCATAGGTACCAAAAGACTGGGATCATTCCCTGCATATTTTCAGACCATAATGCCTTGAAACTAGAACTCAACCACAAGAGAAAAGTTGGAAAGAACTCAAATACATGGAGGTTAAAGAACATCCTACTAAAGAATGAATGGGTCAACTAGGAAATTAAAGAGGAATTTTTTTAAAAATTCATGAAAACAAATGAAAATGAAAACATAAGTTTTCAAAATCTTTGGGATGCAGCAAAGGCAGTCCTAAGAGGAAAGCATATAGCAATTCATATCTTTCTTAAGAAACAAGAAAGTTGCAAACACTCAACCTAACTCTATACCTAAAGGAGCTGGAGAAAGAACAGCAAATAAAGCCTAACCCCAGTGGGAGAAGAGAAATAATGAGGATCGGGGCAGAAATCAATGAAATAGAAAGCAAAAGAACAATAGAACAAATAAACAAAACCAGGGGCTGGTTTTTGGAAGGAACTGATAAGATTGATAAATCTGCCCAGACTTATAAAAAAGAAAAGATAAAGGACCCGAATTAATAAAATCATGAATGAAAGATGAGATATCACAACTAACACCAAGGAAACACAAACAATTATAAGAACATATTATGGGCAACAATACACCAGCAAATTTGAAAATCTAGAAGAAATGGATGCATTCCTAGAGATGTATAAACTTCCAAAATGGAACCAGGAAGAAAAAAAAACCCTGAAGAAACCAGCAATCAGTAAGGAAATTGAAGCAGTAATCAAAAAATCTCCCAAAAAATAAAAGCCCAGGGCCAGATATCATCCCAGGGGTATTCTACCACACATTTAAGGAAGAATTAATACCATTCTCCTGAAACATTTCCAAAAAATAGAAATGGGAGGAAAACTTCTAAATTCATTTTATTAGGCCAGCATTACCTTGACCCCAAAACCAGATAATGACCTCATCATAATGGAGAATTACAGATCAAGATTCCCTGTTGAACATGGATATAAAAATTCTCACCAAAATACTAGCCAATAGGATCCAATAGTACATGAAAAGAATTATTCACCACAACCAACTGGTATTTATTCCTGGACTGTAAGTTTGGTTCAACACCACAAATCAATCAATGTAATACAGAAGGAGAGGGGCAGGATGGTGGAGAAGTAGAAGACCCTATTTCAAAAGGTCTTCTGAAGTGAACTGAGCTATCTACCAGGACAATCTGAACACCCATGAAATCAGCCTGAGATGTAAGACTACACACTTCTGGATCTCTACGGGGGCAGAAAAGCATCAGCAGAAAGGTAAAGTGGAGCGGGAGTGCTCAGACTGATTTCAGAGGAGAAACAGGAGGGGGAGGGAGCCAATAGAAGCAACCCCTTGGAAAGTAATACCCCAATACAAAAGTGCCCTGTGCTCAGGGACCAACATCAATTTGTAGTCTGGTTAAAAGCACTCAAAAGCAAAGGGTCTTCACCATTGGCAGGGATATAAAACTATGACACCAGGCCAGGGATAGAAAGTGCTCCCTGGCGCCACAGGAGGGAACCTGGTGGCGAAGAGTATCTTTAAAACTGCCACTTTATTTTTTTCTGCCGCTTTTTTCCCCCCCGCCGCTTGGGTGCCTGCAACCCAAAAAGGAGGTGACTCTGTAGACTTCCACATGAGCTGTGGAGCTGCGGGATCTCAGTCCTTCCTGCGTGGGGGTGCACTACAAAGACAAGATTTCACAACCCAAAATCAGTCACGGTTTCCCTGGCACAGGAGTGAAACAACAAGCGGGGGCCACAGGCCCCATTCTGACCAGGGGCTGCAGGTGTGCCTGGTGGTGAGAAATGGCAAGACAAAGGGATAAATACGGAGAGAGTCTGTGTGCCCAGCACCATTCAGAGGGCTGCTAACTGAGGCCTCTCTCTGACACTGAGGTCTAGGCGCGACATCTTGCTCTGGCCTGACTTTCTGAAAAGCTTCAAAAAGCCACAAAAGAACAAATCCTCCAGAGAACGAAAGCCTGAAAACCTGGTTGCCATGGAGCCCAGCCCCTAGAAAGGAGGCAGAGAGACTCAGCCCAGGTACAACAGACTGAAAAACAGCATGGCAGGCCCCAGAGAGGAAGCTGGAAGAATAAGAGGACAACACCAAAACTGTAAAACCCCAACATCAGGGGAAAGGCAATATATTAAGCTCCTGGTACAGCCCCCAAACCTGTACGCTTTATAGATGCAGCTTTTCACTTTACTTTTTAAAAACTTTTTTCTATTTTTATTTTTAAAGTTTTCATTTTATTTTAAAATTCATTCTCATGGTTTTTGTTCTTTAATTTTTTAACCCATTTATTATTACAATGTGAAACTTAATACAACACTCCATAATAACTTCTTACCTTGAACTTTTTTCAAACACAAACTGTTTTGTTGTTGTTGCTTCCTTGTTTTGTTTTGTTTTGTTTTCCTTTTTTCTTTCTTCTTTCCTTTATTCTTTTTTCTTTGAAATATACATATAATATAACCTTCAAGGTAATCCTTCATTCCTATTCAATGCTACCCCTATATACAATCAAGTTTTAATTTCCCTATATCTTTCAAAACTGGACTCCTCTAACAATAATAACAAGACACACCCAGGAGAACCTGAAATACTTTCCTTGCCCACAACAAGGGTTCACACTCACCTTCCCCTCCTATTCCTCTGTCTGTGTTTCTGTGTAATTGTTTTCGCCTTTGCAATATATAAATATTGGTCTTGGGGGGTCATTTGGATTGGGTTTAGCTTTTTGATCTCTTCAACTTTCTCTACTTTTGATGGCCTTTTTCTTTATTCAGTTGTAGTTTTGTACCATATAAATCCTACCATTGGGGCCCATTCTGGCCAGGTTTTTTCTTGCTTCTTTTCTCCTTTTCTCTCTCTTTTTTCTTTATTCTTCCTTTTCAGTGGTGGTTTCTGATTGCTTCAAAACCTTCCAACAAGCAACTCACCTGGATAGTGGTTGATATATTCAGCTACACATCCCTTCAACCACCCCTCGCCAAAATGACTCAGAGGAGGAACAACCAACAGAAGAAGAACGTAGAGATTGCAACCCCTGTCACAGAATAACTGGAAATGAACATAAACAATATGACAGAAATGGAATTCAGGGTAGCAATCATCCAACAATGGCTAAGTTGGAAAAGAACATTAGTGGCAAGATAGAAGCTCTAAGGACAGAAGTGAAAGCCAAACTGGCAGAGGTTAAAAAAGCTATTAAATGAGATGCAATCTAATTTAAATACGATAACAGCCAGGATAGGTGAAGCTGAAGATCGTATTAGTGATTTAGAATACACATGGATTAAGAAGGAGGAACAGGAGAAGTCTTGGAACAAACAGCTAAAATCCCATGAAAATAGAATTAGGGAAATAAATGATGCCATGAAATGCTCCAATATTGAATTATTGGATCCCTGAGGGAGTTGAGAGACAGAGAAGCCTAGAAGATATAGTTGAAAAAATCATGGATGAAAATTTCCCTAATCTGGGGTCCTAGACACAGAGAGGACACCCCCGAAGATCAATGAGGCCAGAAAAACCTCCAGGTACATAATTGTGAAATTAATGAATCATAATATCAAAGAATATGTCTTAAGGGCAGCTAGGGGGAAGTGATCACTTATGTACAGAGGGAGGATCATCAGAATAACATCAGACCTATCCACAGAAACCTGGCAAGCCAGATAGGGGTGGCAAGACATATTCAGGAAATTACATTAAAAAATATGCAACCCAGGATAATGTACCCAGCAAAGTTGACTTTCAAAATTGGAAGAGAGATAAAGAGCTTCCAGGACCGCCAAGGTCTAAAGGATTATGTGACCACCAAGCCAGCACTACAAGAAATATTAAGGGGGGGTTCTATAAAAGAGAAACAAAACCAAGAGTGACAGAACAGAAATTTACAGAGGAAATCTACAGAAACATGAACGTCACAGGCAACATGATGCCAATAAAAACGTACCTATCAGTAATCATGCTCAATGTGAATGGCCTAAATCTTCCAATAAAAAGGCACAGTGTTGCGGACTGGATAAATTGGCAAGACCCATCCATATGCTGTTTACAAGAGACACATTTTGAATCTAAAGACACTTCCAGATTGAAAGTGAGGGGATGGAGAACCATCTTTCATGCCAATGGACCTGAAAAGAAAGCCTGGATAGCGATTCTCATATCAGAAAAATTAGATTTTAATCTAAAGACTTTAGTCAGAGACACAAGAGGACACTACATCATTCTCAAAGGGTTTATACACAAAGAAGATCTAACAATTGTAAATATTTATGCCCCCAACATGGAAGCAGCCAATTACATAAACCAACTGTTAAGCAAAATAAAGAGTCATATTGAGACAAATACATTAATTGTAGGAGATCTGAACACTCCACTCTCAGCAATGGACAGATCATCTAAACAGAAAATCAACAAAGAAACAAGAGCTTTGAATGACACATTGGACCAGATGGATCTCATAGATATATTCAGAACATTCTACCCTAAAACAGCAGAATACTCATTCTTCTTGAGTGCACATGGAACTTTCTCCAGAATAGAACACATATTAGGTCACAAATCAGGGCTCAGTTGATACCAGAAGATTGAGATTATTCCCTGCATATTCTCTGAACACAATGCCTTGAAACTGGAACTCAACGACAACAAAAAGTTCAGAAGAAAATCCAACACTTGGAAGCTAAACACTATCCTGCTCAAGAATCTGTGGATCAACTAGGAAATCAAAGAAGAACTTAAACCCTTCATGGAAACCAATGAGAATGAAGATACATCCATCCAAAACCTATGGGATACAGCAAAGGCAACCCTAGGGGGGAAGTACATAGCCATCCAAGCCTCACTCAAAAAAATCAAAAAAATCCCGAAAACACCAACTCTCATTACACCTTAAATAACTGGAAAATCAACCAAAAATTAAACCAACCCCACACACAAGATGGGAAATAATTAAGATTAGAGAAGAGATCAATGAATTAGAAACTAGAGATAAAATAGAATTCATCAATGAAACTAGAAGCTGGTTCTTTGAAGGAATTAATAAGATCAATAAGCCATTGGCCAAACTAATCCAAAAGAAATGAGAGAATACCCAAACTAATAAAATTATTAATGAAAGAGGAGAGATCATGACTAACACCAAGGAAATAGAAACAATCATCAGAAATTACTATCAACAGTTATATGCTAATAAGTTAAACAACCTAGAAGATATGGATGCATTCCTGGAAACTATAAACATCCAAGACTGAAACAGGAAGAAACTGAAAATCTGAATAGACCAATATCAAGTAATGAGATTGAAGCTGTGGTCAAAAACCTCCCAAAAAACAGGAGCTCAGGATCTGACGGATTCCCTGGGGAATTCTACCAAACATTCAAAGAAGAAATAATACCTATTCTTCTGAAGCTGTTTCAGAAAATAGAAACAGAAGGAAAACTTCCAGATTCTTTCTATGAAGCCAGCATTACTCTTATCCCCAAGCCAGACAAAGACCCCGTCAAAAAGGAGAACTTCAGACCAATATCTCTGATGAATATGGATGCCAAGATTCTTAACAAGATCCTTGCTAACAGGATCCAAGAATACATTAAAAAGATTATCCACCATGACTAGGTGGGATTTATCCAAAGAATGCAAGGGTGGTTCAACACTCACAAATCAATCAACGTGATAGAACAAATCAATAGAGAAGAGAGAAGAACCACATGGCACTCTCAATTGATGCAGAAAAATCATTTGACAAAAGACAACATCCGTTCCTGATTAAAACTCTTCAAATTATAGGGATAGAGGGAACATTCCTCAACCTCATAAAATCTATCTATGAAAAACCCACAGAAATATCATTCTAAATGGGAAAAACTGACAGCCTTTCCTCTGAGATCTGGAACAAGACAAGGATGCAAACTCTCACCACTATTGTTCAACTTAGTGTTAGAAGTCCTAGCAACAGCAGACAACAGAAAGAAATAAAAGGTATTCAAATTGGCAAAGAAGAAGTCAAACTCTCTCTTTGCAGATGACATGATACTCTATATGGAAAACCCAAAGACTCTATCCCCAAACTACTAGAACTCATCCAACAATTCGGTAATGTGGCAGGATACAAAATCAATGCACAGAAATCATTGCGTTCTTATACACTAACAATGAAAATATAGAAAGGGAAATCAGAGAATCAATTTCATTTACTATAGCACCAAAAACCATAAGATACCTAGGAATAAACCTAACCAAAGAAGTTAAGGATCTGTACTCGAGGAACTACAGAACACTCATGAAAGAAATTGAAGAAGACACAAAAGGATGAAGAGCATTCCATGTTCATGGATCGGAAGAATAACTATTGTTAAAATGTCTATATTTCCCAGAGTAATCTATACTTTCAATGCCATTCTGATCAAAATTCCACCAATATTTTTCAAAGCTTTGGAGCAAACAATCCTAAAATTTATATGGAACCAAAAAAAGACCCCGAATTACTGTGGAATTGTTGAAAAAGAAAAACAAAGCTGGGGGCATCACATTACCTGATTTCAGGCTTTATTACAAAGCTGTGATCACCAAGACAGCATGGTACTGGCACAAAAACAGAAAAATCGACCAATGGATCAGAGTAGATAGTCCAGATATGGACCTGCAACTCGATGGTGAAATCATCTTCAACAAAGCAGAAAAATTATCCCCTGGAAAAAAGACAGTCTCTTCAATAAATGGGCCTGGGAAAATTCGATAGCTATGTATAGAAGAATGAAACAAGACCATTCTCTTACACCACACGCAAAGACAAACTCGAAATGGGTGAAAGTCCTCAATGTGAGACAGGAACCCATCAAAATCCTGGAGGAGAACATAGACAGTAACCTCGTTGACATTGGCCACAGCAACTTCTGTCAAGACACATCTCCAAAGGCAAAGGAAACAAAAGCGGAAATAAACTTTTGGGACTTCATCAAAATAAAAAGCTTCTGCACAGCAAAGGAAACAGTCAACAAAACAAAGAGGCAACCCACAGAATGGGAGAGGATATTTGCCAATGACACTACAGACAAAGGGCTGATATGCAAGATCTATAAAAAACTACTCAAACTCAACATCCAAAAATAAGATGAACACTTTGGGCACTTGGGTTGCTCAGAGGGTTAAGCCTCTGCCTTTGACCCAGATCATGATCTCGGGGTCCTCGGATTGAGTCCCACATCAGGCTCTCTGCTCAGCAGGGAGTCTGCTTCCCCCTCTCTCTCTGCCTGCCTCTCTGCCTACCTGTGATCTCTCTGTCTCTGTGTAAAATAAATAAATAAAATCTTAAAAAAAAAAAGATGAACACATTAGAAAATGGGCAGAAGACATGAAGAGGCACTTCTCCATAGAAGACATACAAATGGCTAACAGACACGTGAAAAAATGTTCATCATCACCAGCTATCAGGGAAATTCAAATCAAAACCACACTGAGATATCACCTTACACCAGTCAGAATGGCCAAAATTAACAGGACAAGAAACAAGTGTTGGAGAGGCTCAGGAGAAAGAGGAACCCTCTTACACTGTTGGTGGGAATGCAAGTCAGTGTAGCTGCTTTAGAAACAGTGTGGAGCTACCCTATGGCCCTGCAATTGCACTACTGGGTGTTTACTCCAAAGATACAGATGTAGTGAAAAGAAGGGCCATATGTACCCCAATGTTCATTGCAGGAATGGCCACAATCGCCAAAATGTGGAAAGAGCCAAGGTGCCCTTCAACAGATGAATGGATAAAGAAGAAATGGTACATATATACAATGGAATATTACGCTCCATCAGAAAGTACGACTATCCAACTTTTGTAGCAACTCGGACTGGATTGGAAGAGATTATGCTGAGTGAAATAAGCCAGGTAGAGAAAGTCAAGTATCACATGGTTTCACTTACTTGTGGTGCATAAGGGGTAATATAGAGGACAGTAGGAGAAGGAAAGGAAATGGGAAGCAGGGTAATTTGGGGAGGGAGACGAAACATGAGAGACTTTGGACACAGAAACAAACTGAGGGTCTTGGAGAGGAGTGGGTGAGGGGATGGGAGAGCCTGGTAGGGTGTATTAAGGGCACGTATTGCATGGAGCACTGGGTGTGGGGTATAAACAATAAATCTTGGAACACTGAAAAAATAAAATAATTTTTAAAAAGAAAAAGAAAGCCATAGAAGATAAAAAATAAGCTTTAATTATTATTATTATTACTATTAATTTCATTTTTTCAATGAAACAAATGTTAGCCATTTGTATATCTTCTATGGAGAAGTGCCTCTTCATGTCTCTTGCCCATTTTTTGATGTGTTCATCTTCTTTTTGGATGTTGAGTTTGAGTAGTTCTTTATAGATCTTGGATATCAGCCCTTTGTCTGTAGTGTCATTGGCAAATATCCTCTCCCATTCTGTGGGTTGCCTCTTTGTTTTGTTGACTGTTTCCTTTGCTGTACAGAAGCTTTTTATTTTGATGGAAGTCCCAGAAGTTCATTTTCGCTTTTGACTCCTTTGCCTTTGGAGATGTGTCTTTAAGAAGTTTCTGTGGCCAATGTCAAAGAGGTTACTGCCTATGTTCTTTTCCAGGATTTTGATGGATTCCTGTCTCACGTTGAGGTCTTTCATCACCCTGGGCATATCTTACAACTTCTTATAACTTTAGTCACTTCATCTATATAATGGGAATAATAATAGTAGTAATAATAATAATAATCATCCTGTGTCATAGAGTTAGTGTGAAGATTGAAAGAGATGAGATATGCAAAGCACTTAGAGCCTGGTACCTAGAGAGAGTCATTTGTGCTGCTGTTGGTTTTTTGTTTTTTGTGAGTTTTTTGTGGTTTTTGTTGTTGCTATTTTGTTTTGCTATTATTATTATTATTACTACCTTATTTTGTTATTGTTTTGGAAATGAACATTTAATATGCTTTAAAAAGAGATAGTGAATCTCCTCACCAAAACAATTTACACATGAAAAAATGTTCAGCATCCCTAGGTATCAGGGAAATTCAAATAAAAGCCACACTGAGATACCACCTTACACCAGTCAGAATGGCCAAAATTAACAAGTCAGGAAACAACAAGTGCTGGAGAGGCTGTGGAGAAAGGGGAACCCTCTTACACTGTTGGTGGGAATGCGAGCTGGTGCAGCTGCTTTGGAAAACAGTGTGGAGATTCCTTAAAAAATTACAAATAGAATTACCCTATGACCCTGCAATTGCACTATAGGGCATTTACCCCAAAGATACAGATGTAGTGAAAAGAAGGGCCATATGTACCCCAATGTTCATTGCAGGAATGGCCACAATCGCCAAACTGTGGAAAGAGCCAAGGTGCCCTTCAACAGATGAATGGATAAAGAAGAAGTGGTACATATATACAATGGAATACTATGCCTCCATCAGAAAGGATGAATATCCAACTTTTGTAGCAACATGGACTGGATTGTAAGATATTATGCTGAGTGAAATAAGCCAAGTAGAGAAAGTCAAGTATCACATGGTTTCACTTACTTGTGGTGCATAAGAGGTAATATAGAAGACAGTAGGAAAAGGAAAGTAAATGGGAAGTAGGGTAATACAGGGAGAGAAATGAAACATGAGAGACTTTGGACACAGAAACAGACTGAGGGACTTGGAGGGAGGGGCTGGGGGGATAGGAGAGCCTGGTGGTGGGTACTGGGGGCACCTATTGCATGGAGCACTGGGTGTGGGGCATGGGCAATGAATCTTGGAACACTGAAAAAATAAAATAAATTTAAAGTTACAAAAAAAAAATA
>PITA01016844.1:0-45231 GCA_004023965.1 Spilogale gracilis
GGGGGGGCATCCCGGGGGGCATCCCTAAGCTTCAGCTCGGCTCACCAGGGCGTGGTCAGGCTCAGGGAGCAGGCACGGATCCACCTGACAGTCATCCGCTATTTTACTTTCTCCCCTTTCTCTTCCTTGTAGTTGCAATTCCCTTAAACTCTCTTTGTGGAGGGATGACTGGGAAGGTAGGTAGGGTCTCTTGGTGCAAATACTACGCTGATAACCTCCAGGACGTCACCACTATTCCTGTATTCCACTATTCCATTGAAAAGTCTAGATTTCAAACTGCCGTAATGAAGTACTTGTCATCCAGACGATGATGGCTGGGGGCCAGAAGAATGTCATTGTCACTTTTATCCTTTGGCCTCAATTTATGTTTAAGTTTCTTAAGACATTCAGTCTCCATGGAAGCTGTCATCTGTCAGATGGCTGATATTTTTGGAGACTCCTGGGCAGGGGCTAGAAAGAGCTTTTCTTTTCTTTTTTTTTTTTTAAGATTTTATGTATTTGACAGAGAGAAACACAGCTAGAGAGGGAACACAAGCAGGGGCAGTGAGAGAGGGAGAAGCAGGCTTCCCGCTGAGCAGGGAGCCCGATGTGGGACTCGATCCTGGGTCTCCGGAATCATGACCTAAGCCGAAGGCAGTCGCTTAACCAACTGAGCCACCCAGGCGCCCCTAGAAAGAGCTTTTCTAAACTAGTGACACCTGAATTAAAATAACATCCATAAACACAGATTTAAACATAAATGAAGATTCAGCAAAGCTATAGAGGCACATTAGCCTGCTTAACCAGGCAGAGGCAGGGAGAAAGAGAATGATTCCTGTTGGATCAAGGATTTCAGCAGCCTCTGTAGACTAGCTATTCCTTGATATCAGTAATCATACTGAATTTTATTCCTTTATGGGATGGTTCTTCTATAAACACTACTGAACATTTGCTTTGTGTCAGGGACCATGTGAGGTACTGCAGGAGAAGCAAAGATAAACAAGACAAGTGTGTGTATGCTAGAATTAACACACTCATAGCACGAGATTGCAAAGGACTTCACAGACCATTCATGTATTCATTTGATAGATACTTTCTTGGGCCACTCCCTGTGCCAGGCTGCAGTGGTGAGAAGAATACATACAGTCCCTCATGAAGTGGAGCTTATGAAATGGCCAATCACACAAATAAATATGTAATGGCAAATTGATAGAAGCATCAGGAATGGTAGATGGGCCATAAGGAAGAATAAAAGAATGACCTGGTGGAGAACAGAGTCAGAGATGTGCTCTGAGGAAAAGCTGCTCTGCTCATTTCTCCTGAGACTCTGGGGGATGAGGAGGTATCTGCTAGGTAAAGAGATAGAAAGACCAGTCCAGGAAGAAAGAGAGGTGCATCCTGAGGGAAGCAGGAAGGAACTGGGGCATTCTGGAACTAAAAGCAGGCCAGCATGGCCGATGGCTGTGAGGGAGAGAAAGAGGGGAGTAAGATGGTGCAGGACTGAAAAGCTGAGGAGGGGCCCATTACGACACCCGCTGGACCTTCCACTTAGTCTGCATTTTCTTCTCTCCGCACTGGGTCACCTGGTGATCCCGTCTGCCCTTTGGGAAACCGACTCTGCCTGCAGACAGCAGAGAGGGAAAAGGCAAGGCTGAGGGAGTGGTGGGAGTTTCCAGCTGGGTCAAGCTCGTCCTCTTCTTCAAAAGCTTCAACACTGACTGGAGTACCTGAAGTCAACCTGTCACAATATTTCATCCATCCATTTGATATAATTACTTACTAAGTATATCTCTTATATGCTAGGCTCTGGGGGAACAGAAGTTAGTGAAACCGAAAAAAAAAAAATATCTGAGCGTTTCCACTTCCTCCTCTGTCCTTTCGTCCTCTCTTTCCTCCCTCCCTCCCTTCCTTCCTTCCTTCCTTTTCTCTCCACTCCTCCCTTCTTGCCCCTCCCTTCCTAAAATGTCAATTAAGTGGCTTCTGTATGCCCGTCACTCTATAATGAACTTGTGAATAATTCTTCACACAGAGGTCTTTTAACTACTTATAATTGGGTGGATCAAATTCATTAGTTTTTAATATCCACATTAGGGTATAATAAGAAGGTCCTTCCTATAAATGTTTATCATTACTATTAATTGTCTTCTTTTTCCTTACTTTCCTCCATATTCTAAGATCAGGCCCTTTGTGAGGGTGTGAATTAGAGAAAATATTTTACAGCATGTCCTCCAGTGAAGAGTGTGGGTTTTAGACATGACCTAAAAATACAGAGTCAATCTTAAATCATCTTTTTGGATAAAGCCAATGTACAAGGCGCTGGGAGACATGAGTTTCCATTTCCATTCAACTATTTGTAAATTATAACCTTGGGCAGAATGCTTATTCTTCTCATGTACAAAGTAAAAATGTTGAATTGTATAATCTCCAAGGCCCCAGTCCACTCTAAGTTTCTTCTGTGGAAATCAACTTGGGATTTGGAATTAGAAGACCTAATATTTCTACTCACTAACTTGTGACCTTGGCAAAGTCATCTGATATTCCTAGAGCCAGATTCCTCATCTGAAATGAAGAGAAAAATGATGCTACTTCAAATTTCAACCTGGCATTTTAATACAATGCCTGGCCCTTAGTAGAAACTATAAAGCTATTTTTTTTCAGTGGATGATGAATACTTCCTATCTTGTAGAAGTTAACTGATAACAAGCATAAAAAAGAAGTTTGGAAACTATATGTCACTTTTTAATAATAGTTTATATACTTATCATAAACTCAAATTTGTTTTTATTTTTTTAAACCCTTTGCTATGGTTTGGGTGGAGCATGACTCTTTATCCAGTATTATTTGTTAAATTGAGGATACATCTCCAAATATTTCAGTGTGCTTTAAAACAGCAGAAAGTAAGGCTGGGAAAAATGAGTAGGTATGCCATTTAATGAGCTATTAAATTTTCCATCTGAAAGCCAGAAACTCAGAGGCAGTCCAAAATAGCAACTCTGCATAACCAGCCAAATAATAAGTTAGACCATTTAAGAGCCAGCAATCCATTCTTAACACGCCTACAAGATAAACTAAACACGGAAAAAAAAAAAAAAACAACAAAAAAACCCAGCTTAGGCTCCTAGCCTTTGCTGTAAGGTAACTGGATTCATCCTCTTTAACACTGCCAATTTCCAGGCAACTGTCTCTTAATCTGGGCTTGCAGGTTTCATGTGAGACTGACAAGGAGTTTAAAGTGTGAGAAGTTACCTACACTGCGCAGGGTTTGTCTTAGTTGGAATTTCTTTGATACCAACTTGCCGATGTTATTTAAATGCCAGGGTGGTTGTCCCTTCCTGGGCCCCATTCCCTCTCCCAGCACTCCGGTTTGTCTACGGCTGCTTTCTCATTCTGGAAAGAGTTGTAGGGGGACTAGCTGTAGTTTGGTCTGGCTTTGAGGTTCAGGAGCCTTCCCATCTTTCTCATGAATGATTTCTCTCATTGGGAATCATTTTGAGCTTAAGGTAGGGTTCAGTGTTCACAAAAGACTAAAAAAATTCCTTTTGGTATGTGTTATAAAGAAACAACATTGCCTCCTTATCTGTGCTCCAGTTCATCCGCCTAGAAGGCGGGCAGTGGGAAGGCTGGAACAAAGGCATGGCTAAATTAATATTCGGGTTCCAGCGCTCACTAGGGATACATTGCACCAGGAAGTCTTCTGGTGGCCTCCTTGAGTGAGCTGGGAAGGAGGGAAGGCAGGGATGGCTGTGAGTGTAAAAGACAGGAGAGAGAAGAGCTAATGTTTCCTTGGGGGTAGTATGGGCTGGCTATCTTAATGGTAAGAACCACAACAAAAAGAGAAGCAACACGAAAAACAAACCAACTAACCTTTAATGGATTGCCTACTGTGTGTCAGGTAGCATACCAAGTCCATCATATATGCTGGCTTGTTTATTCCTTGCGAAAACGGTCTGAGATTTTCACACATGAGAAAACGGAGGCAAAGAGAGATTAAGTGTTTTACCCAAAGACACAGAGCTGGTTTCAGAGTCAGTTTCATCACATGGTCTGCCACCCAGGGTCTGTACATTTTGTCACTCCAGAGAGGGTCCTAAGGATGTTTGAATGGCGATCTTTTCTTTCTGGATCTCCTGATTTCCAGGGATTATATGGGGGAGAGGGAGTTGGCTCAGTGCCAATGGAGTGATTCCTTTCTGCTGAGAGAATGAGAGCTTTGAGTGCCCCCCCCCCACTTAAAGCTAAAACTAATCTGGACGATCAGGTGTTAGCAAAAAGGAAAGAGGTATGGTACAAAAGGTAAAGGGCATCCTGGTGATGTTCACAAGCTAGCAGCAGGTGCATACAGTTCAGGTGCCTATAAGCCCAGCAGGGCATGAAAGCAGAGACAAACTCTATCTAGTCGGGTAGAAGGGATCAACCCCCAAGAGGCTTCATGGAGGAAGGGACTTTTGAGCTGTGTTTTCAAAAGAGTGGAAGAATGATGGCAGGCAGAAATGGGTATATTCCAAAGTTGAAAATAGAATCTTTATTAATTGCAAACTAGACAAAAGTGTGATTTTAGATAGGAGAAACATACCCTGAAGGCAAGCAACTTCTGGCCAATAGAAATGATGACCCCAGCAATTTGCTAGAGAGGATATGAGTACACTCAAGTAGAAAGAACATTTGCTTGGATAGAAGTCTGCTTTCAAATTCTAATTCTGGTACTGAGGTAGGAGGTAACCACTCTGAGACTTAGTTCCTTCAGCTGGGAAGCTGCACCAGCCTCTGCTCACCTTCCCCCCAGCTTTTGGAAAGGTTCAAATATGATAAAGTAGATGAAAGGGTTGCAGGTGAGAAGAATTATCATTCCCTTTGGAAGATTTTTTTTTTTAACCTTAGTACATTCTAGATATTTCTGGAGATAGTGGCTTCCATTGTAAAGTTCCTTCAAGTTCCACTGGCTAAATGACTTGCCCATACCATTTAATCATCTAAGTCAAAGCTCACAAGGTATTTGAATTTCTCAAATAAATAAATGATCAAGATCCATTTTCAATGCAACTTTCTACACATCAAAGTAGGTCATAAAGAAATCCATCACATTTGCACACAAAGCACTTACATGTGTACATACACTACCATCTGTTCTTACCGGTCCTCTATTAAAGAGCTACATTTGGATGCCAAAAAAGTAGGAAGGATAGGACCTCAGTAAAATGCCCTTTAAATGGAATAAGTGTGGCTTTATGAGAAATTCCCTGTAATTTCTCTCTGCTGCAGAAGGTAAAAATATCCTATTGTGATGACATCAAGCCACATTGAGCCCCATTTCCAATTTGCCAGATGTTTGCTAAGGACAGTTTTTTTGATTTATTAATTTTTTTTGATAATCATTCTATAGGCTCAAGGATGGGATTTCTAGGTATTGTTCTTCTGTAGTCAACATTGAGATGAAGTTTAAGGCTCTCAAATTATCCTTTTCAGGTATCTACATTTCTCGCCCCAGCACCATACCTGAGAAGGAGCACTGAAGATGGTACAGGGTCATATGGAATAAGAAAGACAATTATTTTATTTATTATTTGAAGTTTCTATGGGCTTATTAGGTAAAGTAGAAATTATCCTGGAAATGGAGCATTTAATCTACAAGCTAACTATAGATCTAGCAGTCTCCCAGCCCCACCTGCCCAGGGCACTCCAGATTCTATTCTATCATATCCTCAAATAGATTAACATTAGGCAGTCTTCATGGGTAAGTGACTTTAACTCTGAACAAGTAGGGGTATTTTATAGTTTTTTCCACATATCGCATTTATGACTAAAGATTTTCTCATTATGTCAAATGCTGACATGTTTAAATGTCCCAGTATCCACATAGAGACTTCTCCTTTGTTTCTTCCTTCAGAGCTTCTCAAATTTTGGGAGGCATATAATTACAGAATTGTGAACACAAATCATGGACCTAAACTTTGGGGGATAATCTGCACCTTTTCTTTTCTTTTTTTTCTTTTTTTCAAGATTTTATTTATTTGACAGAGATCACAAGTAGGCAGAGAGGCAGGCAGAGAGAGAGGAGGAAGCAGGCTCCCCGCTGAGCAGAGAGCCCTGAGCAGAGGCCTCGATCCCAGGACTCTGAGATCATGACCTGAGCTGAAGGCAGAGGCTTTAACCCACTGAGCCACCCAGGCGCCCTAATCTGCACCTTTTCAAAGTGATTTCTGATCAGTCACAATTTCTACCTTAACACAATGACTTTAACACTTTGCCTTTCCCTTTGATCTGAACAATGGGATTCCTACCATGAAAGCACTGATCCATACCAAGAATTGCTGAGCTACCCAGTATAGAACTTCAACATTTATGGCTAGTAGAAGAATTGTTACTCCTGTGGTTAAATAACCCAACAAGAGAATACTGAGACACTGCCAAGAATTTGCATGGAAACTGAAAAAGGACATCTAGCTTGTGTTTGTGATATTCTATTAGTCAGCTATGAGCATAATAATGCCATGTAAAAAATCACTGCCAAGCTCAATAGTTGAAAATCACAATTAAGTATTCCTGTGCTCTTGTGTCAGGGCTTCAGGCTCTGGGCTGTGTTCATTTGGGCAGCTCTGCTTCCAACCATGGGTCGGATGGACCTGGCTCTGAGCTTGGAGTTGGGCTCAGTTTGCTCCTGGTCCAGGCAGAAATGGCCAGAGCTACCCTGAGCATGCTTTTTTCAACCTTGAAAGTATTATTTGTGTGTGTGCTTATATCACACTAATTGCCTAATATCAAAATAGGTCCTGTGATTTGCAATGAGTAATTAACACTACTCGAAGTGACGCAGTCCACATATATCATGGAAGGAAATGTTTGGGAGGCTAAAAAGACCAACCTTTTGTGTGAGTTAAGTCCTCCTCCAGCCTACTGAGCCAGCACCGTTTCTCAAGGCAGTGACTTGATTTTTTTCTATCAGGTTGTATTTTGGTTGCCAGATCCAGGCTCCGACGACTATGATGGATTTCCCCAGGACCCATCAGTAAACATGGAATAAAGGTTCAACAAATCAAAATCCAATATTGGTTTCTGAGATCTAATTCCTAGCTCCAAAATACAGCAGTGGTAACCTGAGACAAGTTACTTAACGTCTCTCAGGCTCAATTTCTTTATTGATAAAATAGACTCAATAACGGTACCTACTTCATAAAACCATTGAGAAGAAATATAAGAATGCAAATGAAGCACTTGTTACAGTAACTTCTCAATAAAGGCTCTCCTTGCTCCTTATATGAAAACAACTCTCAGAAAGGACATCCTACAGATGGACAAAGAAGCATGTCTTGGAATATGTTATATTAAGTTCTTCCTGAGATGACTAGAGAAGGAAGAATACTTTAACGGCATTTTTAAGAGACATTGTCTGACAAGAGAACAAAAATGAGTATCAGAACACAAGAGCTCTGATCAATATGACTGTTAAGCATCAGCAACTCCTCATTTCTTCCCTGCTTTGTTATCTCACATGCTGGTTTCGTGGTCACTTCGAGAAAGATTTGCTGAACATCCTGTCACAGTTTCCACTGGGAGAACAAAGAGGTGTCTGAAAGCACTCTTCGTTGGACCTCTCAACCTCATACTTTATTTTGCCTTGCTCTGAGCATTAGGACTTTGGAATGTGTTCATTAGTCTGAATTTGTAAGATGCATCATTCTGAGAAATCTTTTCATAACCCACAAACTTGTCTAGATACAATGACTTAGGACCCAGACAGCTTTCAGGAAATCACAGAGCTTTATTTGACTTGGCAAAATTTTGATCAAATGCTAGGCTGGGAGTTTTGTGTACTGACAATATCACAGTCTGTGTGATATTATCCTAGAAGAGGTTATTCCTCTTTGAAATAAAAATCGTAGTCCAGTGACAATCCTTATACTAGCGATTCTCGAAAAGAACGTCACAATATTACTAGTGTGCCATGAATCCTTTGCATGTTTGCCTTCTCATTTTGATCAATGTGTCCAATTAATTTCTGTTTCCACTGAGGGCACATATTATTATCATTTCTGTCAGATACAAGGTTGTGCTGAGTGAGACTTAGGAAGCCTTGTGGAGTCCAGAAATGCTGACTTTAAGAAGAGGGTAATCATGATATCAAGTCAGCATGAAGAAAGAGTCTCTGCCTTGTAGGTATAGTGAGGGAACTTAGGAAGTACACTGTTCTAAAATTGTCTGCTTTGAGTTGAAGGACAATCAACAAGGGGCTAAAACAATGGTTATTTTCATAAGCACTGTTTAGTATCATCCTGTAGTCATAGTACTTTACTGTAATTATTATAGATTGAGTTATCATTATTTTCAGTCTCTTACGTGCTTTAAAGTGTGGCCAGAATTTCTGTTATCATAACGGTAGAGAATCACTAATTTATCACCAGAAAACCATATCCTTTAAATGCTGTAGGGAGAGAAGCTTAGTATTTACCCAGTGAATAGAATCTAGGATCTGATATTCCAGGTTCTCAGAAAGGCTTTAGGATTTGAGGAAGCACAAAAATATCTGAGGAACAGCAAATTTGGAACTTCCTCATAATAAAAAGTTAGAGGGAGTTGGGTACCTCGGTGGCTCAGTCATTGAGCATCTGCCTCTGGCTCGGGTCATGATCCCATCATCTTGGGATCGAGTCCCTCATTGGGCTCCCTGCTGCCCCTGCTGCCCCTGTTTATATTCCCTCTCTCGCTGTCTCTCTCTGTCAAATTAATGAATAAAATCTAAGAAAAAGAAAAAAAGTTAGAGTGATGATGGGAACTCAAATGTTCTAAAAAGAAAGACAATTATATGATTTCACTCATATGTGGAATTTAAGAAAGAAACAAAACAGAGCAACACAGAGGAAGGGAGGGAAAAATAAAACAAGATGTATTCAGAGAGGGAGACAAACCATAAGCGACTTTTAACCACAGGAAACAAATGCAGGGTTGCTGGAGGGGAGGTGGATGGGGGGATGAGGTAACTGGGTGATGGACATTAAGGAGGGCATGTGATGTAATGAGCACTGCCTGTTCATCACAACTGATGAATCACTGAACTCTATTTCTGAAACTAATCATATACCATATGTTAATTGAATTTTTAAAAATGCTCTAACATAATAAATAATAAAAAGCAACTAGTAAAAAAAATGTTACATGCATAACTTGGAAGGAGCAGAACCCCGTGATTGAGTATAGATTGGTTGACTACACAAACAAATGAATAAATTAGTCAATGAATAAATAACTTTTACCAGATTTTCTATGTGTTATTCATGTATATTATATAAGAAGGCAAGTATTATTATGTCTATTTGTCCTTTAAGGGTTTAATGCAAGAAATTAAATAACTTCCAAGATCAGATGAGCTGGTAAATGATAGAGTTGGGATTTGAACTCAGAACTATCTAATTACCAAAACCTATTCTGGTTTTTTTAAGGATTTAATTAATTAATTAATTTATAGCAGGGGACAGAGGCAGAGGGAGAGGGAGAGAGAGAATCCCAAGCAGAATTTCAAGCAGACTCTGGCGTTGACTGTGGAGCCTGACGCAGGGCTCAATTTCATGACCCTGAGATCATGACCTGTGCTGTAGTCAAGTCAGATGCTTAACTGATTGATCCACCCAAATGTCCCTACCAAAACGTATTCTATCAAGCTATTATAATTAAACAAAAAGCTGTAGCTCTATTCACTACAGATTCACCCAAATTTAATCCTATAAAGGTAACCATGATCATATGCTTCTCCTATTAAAATCATATCATAGTTCTCCCATCATTCAGAGAAAAAAAACAAAACTCCTGACCTGGGCCAAGTAGGTCCCACATCATTTTGCTCCCGCCCCACCCATGGGCCCTCATCTTTTTTTGCACTGGGCTCTTCTTGTTCTAATAAGCTCAGCTTGTTCCCGCCTCCAGGGGCTTGCCTTTGCTGTCTCATCTCCCTTGAATATTCTTCTCCTAAAGTTTTTTTTGACCTCTGCACAAATGCCACCTCTAAGAAAGTCTTTCAGTGACCACCCTGTCTACTTGCATGCTCTATTTCTTGACCTTCCTGTTTATATCACTATCTGAAATTAGGTGTTCTGTTTAATTATTTATTGTCTCTTATTCCCAGTAGTATGTAAGTTGCAAAGATACCCTCAGTATTATCTGTTGCCCTACACCCTAAATTAATGCATGAAAACAACAGAAATTCAACTAATGTTTTTGTTTTGTTTTTAAAGATTTTATTTATTTATTTGACAGAGAGAAACACAGCCAGAGAAGGAACACAAGCAGAGGGACTGAGAGGGAGAAGCAGGCTTCCTGTTGAGCAGGAAGCTGGACGCAGGGCTTGATCCTGGGTCTCCAGGATCATGACCTGAGCCAAAAGCAGTTGCCCAACCAACTGAGCCACCCAGGCGCCCCATCAACTAATATTTATTAAGTGAGTGCATGAATTCATTCTCTGAAGCAAAGACTGAGTGCTCCTTGCAATCATGCAGACATTTCCCTTGTCTGGAAGAAAGATAATACCTTGTAGGATTAGGGAGGTGAAAAATAACGCCTGGGTAAAATGTTGTCACTTTAGGAAAGCACAAGATTGATCAAGGGAGGTAACCCCCCGGCCTGTAAAAACAGGGCAGCAAAAAGGGGAGGGTGAAACAGAGAATTGCAAGGGTTGAAAATTTGTGGTTATAGGGGCGCCTGGGTGGCTCAGTTGGTTAAGCGACTGCCTTCGGCTCAGGTCATGATCCTGGAGACCTGGGATCGAGTTCCACATCGGGCTCCCTGCTCTGTGGGAAGCCTGCTTCTCCCTCTCTCACTCCCCCTGCTTGTGTTCCCTCTCTCGCTGTATTTCTCTCTGTCAAATAAATAAAATCTTTTTAAAAAAAATTTGTGGTTATAGTCTCACTGGTCAGGTGAAACTTTATGACCTCAAAATGGTGCAGGTAAAAATGAATTTTGGCCAAAGTGAGAAGATAACAAATTTGACCTCAGGGTCACAAGGCAGACATAATTTTAACCCAAACCCTCTTCTGTGGCGAGGGCAGTGTCTTATCTGTGAGTGTGATTCCAGTGTGATACTTTAAAGGGCTCCAACAATTTTGGCCAGGCAGTGGACGATAACAAGTCCCCAGCTAAGTTTAAAGCCCTGTGGAATTCAGAGTACTTCGTCTGAGTGCCTATTTGTGAACTCTTAGCTATAGCAAGTTTTAGAAGGTGACAAATGAATTCCCATTCAGCTACCCTTCCCAAGGTTAAGGTATCTCTGAGGCCTGATCGCCAAGACTCAGATGGAGTTAGAAATTTAACAGTTATTGTTTCAGGTTAGAAGTGTAATCTAATGAAGTGTGCAGTAATATCCTGCGGTGAGCACTTGAACGTTAATCTGCTTGGAATAAGGCAGTGGATCTCATCCGACCTTGTCATCTATATTGAATTTAACACTCCCAGTGAACGCATTTTGAGCAGCCCATGTCAAATGGATGCGATCTATTTCGATTTTCATTCTTCCCCCTAATAGTTTAATACAGCTGAGTAACTCCTGGGGCCTCGGTACAAATCAGCAGTTGGTCCTGCTGCCAGTGTCGGACTGGTGTGTGACGTAGCTAGAAACTGACCTTCATACGACACCTCTATTTCCACCACTGATCATGATTCCAGGAGGTGACTGTGAAACCCAACGGCTGGCTCATTCTCTCTCCCCCTCCACCCCCACTAGCTCTTGGAGAGCCCTGGCAGATGGAGGATGTGTGAGAATTGGGAACATCTGGTTTTTTGTTGTTGTTTTTGTTTGTTTGTTTTTTGTTTTGTTTTCTTTTTTCATAATTAGAGCTAATCTTCTTTGAGCAGTAGTTTGAGGCTGTGGGCTAGCATTATGCAGGGGCTGCTAGTTTCCATATTTGGTAGGGAACAGTGAGAATGGCATAATTCAACACTGATCACTTCCATTTTCCTGCATGAGCTGGTGACTGCCAAAGGATAAGCATTTACGTTTTCAGGCTATTTTCATGGATTCTACTCCAATAACCCATTAGAGTCCCCATCTAAAGAGCAGGAAGAATAACTTTTTCCTGCTCCCCACCCAAGCAAATAATCAATAATTATTTAATTAACATTATTGTACAGGCAACTGGAGAATCCTGGCTTCAGGAAAGGGGTTGCTTATGTACTCTCTGTTGAAAATGACTATATTCATCTAGAAAATGGCATCAGTAACTGGACAAAACACTCCCTTTGGAATGTAAGGGAATATAATATTTATTCTCTTTGTACAAATCAGATTAAACTAGGTAAGTTCTAAAAACCTTTGTCTCTCCTTGACGTAGATTAGAGTTGTTTGCTCTCAGGAAAACAACTACAGTTTACGTACTCAAAAAGACAACAAAAATGGGTCAAAATATCACCTAGTCATTTATGAAGAGTCTAGTATGTGCTAGATATTACCCCTGAATTTCATAAAATGAAGTCATTTTGGAGATGAGAAAATTAAGGCTCTGAGAAATGAAGTGATTTTGCCAAGGTTCCACGGCTGGTTAGCGACAGCTCTAGAATTTTTCACCAAGTTCTTTCTGACTCTAAAAGTCCAATGTTTCCCCAATCCAGCTGCAATCAAGTTTTGAAGTTCTACAAGCAATGGGCTGACTCCCAAAGGAGAGAAGCTATTTCTGAGGTAGGGGTTTTGAAAGATCCTTCTGAGATAGTACTGCTATCTGGTGCTTTAGGCACTGAAATACTTTGCAGAT
This sequence comes from Spilogale gracilis, assembly GCA_004023965.1. Lineage (NCBI taxonomy): Eukaryota > Metazoa > Chordata > Mammalia > Carnivora > Mephitidae > Spilogale > Spilogale gracilis. The sequence goes on from PITA01016844.1 coordinate 12,705, forward strand.
TATATCTGTGCACTCATTCCAGTCTGTCGCATTCATTAGTTGTTCCTAGTGTCTGCTGAGTGTAGGTGCTTAGTAAGTAATTAGACGCACAGGAGAATGAATGAAGTAAACATATGGCATAGACAAGTAGAGTCTAAAATACTTTCCTAAGTAGAAAGAAGTTGGATTATTGGATTGGGGTAAGACACATAAGTCAAAAGCAAGAAGCATTGAAGAATACCCCGTTCTAGTTGTCATCTCTGCCTGAGTATTTCTATAAAGCTTTGTGTTTTTGGCTCATTCTTTCCCTTTGGAGCCTATCTCCAGTGACATCTCCTCAGACTTGCTTTCCGCAACACTGGATGAAGTTTACCTCAAATCTAGTCACTCCTTATTCCCTGACCCTGATTTATTTTCTTTATAGAACTCATGATGGAGGCTGTCTTCATTATTCACTTATTTGTTTGTTTTCTTGTGCATTGTCTGCTTCCTGCCTTTCCAACGCCAGCTGGCATCATGCTTGTTTTTACCACTCTATCCCCATTGCCTAGGCCCACAGCAGGTCCTTTGTAATTATTTCTTGAAAGAATGAAGCCAAATCCTGGAAAATGGGCTCAGATCAGGATCTCAGAGATCAAGGTCCAAGAAGCTGGTATCATTTTCTGCCCTCATTTCAAGGGGCTTAAGAAGTCCATCTGGTCCCTGGCTGGAGAGAACTAAGACTCTCCTAGGATGTAGTACGTCATCCCCGTGTCCCTGAATGCCAGGAAACCAGCATTCTCCAGGATTAGACCATCCAGCCTTTTCAGCTTCTCTATGACCATTGTTACCATTGGGCCTCTTGGTTTTCTTTTATGAAAAATCCTCTCATTTATGCCTCATCATTACTTCTATTTTGTAGAGGAAGTAATGGAGGCTCAGAGAGGTAGAGCAGCCTGGCCCACAGTCACCCAGCAGGAAAGTGATGCTGGAGATATCAAAATACAAGTGAATCTGACTTCAAGATGATACTTTTCTACATCAACATGCAAAAGAAAAGCTGCATGGCTGCCTGATGCTGCACATTTCATTTTAGTCCCAGTTACAATGAGGGGCTGGAGTGGCAGCCTTCAGCCTCCTTCCATCTGTGTCCTATTGAAAAAGAAATTGTATGTATTGCTCCTTTTGCTTTAGTTTTAAGCTCCCGACCAGCAGAGGTCATGACTTCTAACTGATTTTGAGGAGGGACATGTAAAGTAAGGCTTAGATGACTTCAAAGGCCCTAGTATTGAGCAGTCAAAGGGTAGTTTGGAAACATTCCCCAGGGATGATTCACTTAAAGAGACCCAGCATTAGGGGCGGGCTCCTTATGCAGTGGTGCCTTCTCCTCTCACTCCCCTACCCTTGGTCTCCAGCAAGACAGATGATTTCATATTCCTGCCATCGTGCTGTGTTTCTCACCCTGGGATTCAATAAATGAGTCTAACCAAAGTAAATCTCATGCAGGCTGTGTGGGCTGCCTCAGTATTAGTGCAGGAAACACAGCTGTCCATCATCGTTTGGGCTTTCCCTGAGAAAGCCTGCAGGTCCAAGGAAGTCCATCATTTTCCAAAAGGCACGTTCTGTTCCTCAAGGCAAAAAGGGAGATTTGTCTGAACCCAAATTGCCCTCAAAATCATCTTTTTCTTCCCTAGAGGCTGATGGGCTAGAAACAAATAGGAACGTGTTAGTTATGCATCACTCACACAAGGTGAATTGATAATAATGATCGTCCTTAGTGTTATGATTGCTGACATTTATCAAGTGTTTAGTGTCGGTCTGCATGTTACATGACTGTACCTGATTCTCATATCAGTCTTCTGAGGTGGGTATCATGGTAATCTATATTGTCTAGACGTTCAGAAATGTTAAGGAATTGTCCCTATGCCACGCAGCTAGAAAGTGATTGAAGTGGGACTTGAACCCAGATACTCTAGAACAATGGTTCTTAATTTAACGCGATTTTGTTTCCAAGGGGACATTTGCCAAGATCAGGAGACACTGCTTTGGATTAGCTTCTCATTTTCCAATAGTTTAAGATTTACAGAAAAGATTTGAAGGTAGTAATAGAGCTTCCACATCTCTCATGCTAATAATTTATATGGTATATTTATCACAATTAATAACCAATATCAATATGTCACTATTAAATAAAGTCTATACCTTATTCAGATTTCTTGTGTTTTTACCTGGTGTCTCTTTCCTGTTCCGGAGTCCATCCAGGATACCATACTATGTTTAGTCCTCTGACTCCTTGGGCTCCTCTGGGCTGTGAACAGTTTCTTGGCTTTTCCTTGTTTTGGATGCCCTTGACAATTTTGAGGAATGCTGGTTAGATATTTTGTAGAACATCCCCCCACCCCATTTGGATTAATCTATGTTTGTCTCATGATTGGAGCAGGGTTATAGGTTTTGGAAGGAAGAACACAGAAGTAAAGGGTGATTTTCATCACATCATATCAAGGGTACATAGTGTCGACATGACTTATCACTGTGGAAAATCACTTCAATCACCTGGCTGAGTAGTGGCGATCAGGTTTCTTCCCTGTAAAGTTACTTTTTAAATCACCCTTTACGTACTGTAATCTTCAGAAGGATAGTCACTACATGCAGCGACACACCACTCCCTTGGAGGGTGAGTATCGACAGAGATTGCTTCAAATCCTTCTGTAGAGGAAACTTTATTACGCTCATGTATTTAATTGTTCAATAATTTACTTATATCAATACAAACTCATGAATACAGTTTATACTTTGGGGAATAACCCAGTACCACTTTATTCTGTTGCTCAAATTGTTTCAGCTTTGGCCATGGAGGGCCTTTGTTTTGTTACTGTGTCCCTCCGACATACCGCCGTCATTGACTTTGTATGTGTATGTTGTTATAACTTCCCTTTTTTCTGATACTACAAGACACACTAAACTCATCTATTCTTTCCCCAGCCACAGAATCAGTCACTTCTCCAGGAACATTTGCAGGGAGGGATCTACTGGGATCCAGTAAGTCAGTCACTTCTTCAGGAACATTTGCAGGGAGGGATCTACTGGGATCCAGTAAGTCAGTCACTTCTCCAGGAACATTTGCAGGGAGGGATCTACTGGGATCCAGTAAGGAGAGGCCAGGGACTCTGCTGAACACCTTGCAATACACGGGACAACCTCCACAGTAAAGAATTATCTGGTTGAAAATGGCAGTGGTATCAAGATTGGTCTATTTCTAGATATAAAAGTGTGTTATCTTGATAATTATTGCCTTCCTTTTATCCAAACCTTCGAGGGAAAATGTAGGAAAGGTGGGGATACAATCTGTGGATGCCATACATTTTCCCAACCAAAATGAAGCCATCAGGCTGATTCAAAGATTGTTTTTTGTATTTACCCAAACTTTCCTCGTCTTTGTGCATGCCTTGAAGAATGAGATATATTTGACAAAAGAAGGATTTTTAAAGTAAAGCACATAAAACAGAAGGAGCAATAAATGAAAACATGAATTTAACATCTGTTAATTAAAAAAGAAAAATTTGTGTCCCTGGAGAAAGCTCTGTTACCGTTCCTTCTTCCCTTCTAGCAAATTCTCCTTAGTAAGAAGAATGAAGACTTTTTCCTAGCCTCTTCTGTAGGAGGATATTTTAGAATTCACCCTGGGAGAAATTACATGGTTGGAAAATATCACACAGTGTGTGGTAGGAGGAGCAGACCTGTAGTTTGACTTAAGCCTTTATATCTTGATTTAAGTAGTTAGTTTAATGTGGGCAACAATTACTGCCTTATGTTTGGTTGTCACCAGTTCCTAACACTTGTTTATGTCAAATTCATGTTTGTAATTGATTTTCAGATCATCGTCCTGGGCTGATAGGGCTTGCATGTTCTCTCTTATGTGCACACTTCCTCTCTCTCTCTTTAGAATAAGACAGTTATTGTGTTTATCTCCCTCTTACCATCATTCCCTCTTACAGGACATACAAATCCTTACAAACAAACTGGTAAAAGAACAACACTATGAATGAAGACAAAGCCAGGTCACTGAGAGAAAGTCAGAGCTTATGAAGCATATCAGGTCAATCTCTGGGACACCCAAACGTGTCCTTGGCAGATTGAAATGGATTGAGAGTGAACAAATTACCATCTATTGTGGTACCCCTTACCCTCACCCAACATATATGATGATTCATGATTGAAAGGCAGCTTTGTGCAGGCAAAGGCACTGGACTCAGACAAGTTTCTAGCCCTGGTTCCCTCACTGCCTCGCTGGGTGAAAAGCTAGTAATTGAACCTCTTTGAGCCTTCCGGATACCCATTTGTAGAACTGGGCCATTTCACTACTTCATAGAGTTGTGAAGATTCAATAAACTGGTGACTATAAAGCACTTTCACAATGCTCTTTTCTTAAAGCTACATGTTGCAGATGTTCCATAAGTTATGCTAATTAGACATACTTCAATATACACATTATACTGATATGGTAATTAATAGAGGAATAGCTTTCTGAGAAAAAGTGAAGTTCAGGCAAATTAGTTCACTGCTATTGATCTCGGTTTCTTCATTTATAAAAGATGGGGTGGGACAAAATGATGTTTGAACTTCCAGAGCTGATAAAATTCTAAAATTCTGTGATTCTATTAAATTAGCATTGGAATAATGAACATCAGCTACTTATGTTATATGTGTATGTTATACATACACACATAATTGTTATTGCTATTATTTATCATAGGATGTCCACAGATCTTATTTTCATAGACCCCAAAAAGAATGGATCATTCCCAGCCCAAATTCTTGCTTTGTTCCCCCACTTTGTAATCCATCCCTTGTCTTTCCCTAGCCGGGAAACTTGTGGATGTAGATCTGGTAAATGGCAGCGAAGGCAGACCCCTCTGAGGGGCATTGGTGGAGTAAGACTTGGTGAGAGATTCAGTAAATCTCCACAGTGAAGCCATGGAGAAGAGGGAAGGCCAGACATGCACAGGGTGGGGCGGGGGGAGACAGTGGGCAAATGAGAACTCCAAAGAGTTTCAAGCATGTAGAGAGAAGAGGAAAGGGGATATAGCAAATTTTGAAAAAAATTTAAAATATTTTATTTATTTATTTGAGGGAGAGAGAGAGTGAGTGAGATAGAGCATGAGAGGGGAGAAGGTCAGAGGGAGAAGCAGACTCCCTGCGGAGCTGGGGGCCCAATGCAGGACTTGATCCTGGGACTGCAGGATCATGACCTGAGCTGAAGGCAGTGGCTTAACCAACTGAGCCACCCAGGCACCCCAAATGTTGAAATTTTTGAATTGAGTCTCCTGAATTATCTCATAAATTCCATACTTGATGGACTTTTCCCTTTGAACTTCAAACAAGTACATACAGCTGCCTGCTCTACTGTCTTTCTCCCCTTCAGACTGCTCTAACAATATATGACAGACCAGGGTGCTTATAAAAGCATCAGTTTTTACAGTGCTGGAGGCTAGAAGTTGAAGATCAAGGTGCCAACATGGTTGCTTTCTCCTGAGATCCCATCTTCCTGGTTCATAGCTGGTATATTCCCGATGAATCCTCACATGGTGGAGAGAGTGAGGGGTCTCTATGGGTCTCTTTTATAAAAGCACTAATCCCATTCATGAAGGCTTCACCCTCATGACCTAAGCACCTCCCAGAAACCTATCTCCTAATACCATCAAGTTATGGGTTAGAATTTCAACACAGGAGTTCGGCAGGAGCAGGAGTTGGGGGGTCCATGTTTAGACCATTGCATCTACTTCAGCACTTGGATATCTAACAAGTATTTAAACACCACCTATTCAGAACTGAATTCCTAATCTTTTCCCTAAACCAGCTTTTCTTTTTTTTTCTTTTTAAAGATTTTATTTATTTATTTGACAGAGAGAGAGAGAGATCACAACTAGGCAGAGAGGCAGACAGAGAGAGAGGAGGAAGCAGGCTCCTTGCTGAGCAGAGAGCCTGATGCGGGCCTGGATCCCAGGACCCTGAGATCATGACCTGAGCTGAAGGCAGAGCATTTAACCCACTGAGCCACACATGCGCCCGAACCAGCTTTTCTTATCGTCTTTCCTATCTCATTTGGGGACCATGTGATCCTTTAAATTGTTCAGGACAAAGCCTTAGAGTCTATCCTACTATAGTCTTTTTTCCACAGTAATAACACATTATCAGCAAATTCAGTCAGTGTCACTGTCAAAAACCAATCTGATTATATCTCATTATAACTACATTGCTACCACTTTGTTTAAACCACTATTATCTCTTGCCCAAATATTGAAATAGCCTCATAGTTGGTTGCCTTACAACTGCCCAACACACCAGCTGGAGTGATACAGGTAACGTGTTATCACGTCATGCCATTTCACTGACCCAAATCCTCCAGTGGCTCGCTCTCCCACATAAAATGTGACGGTGATAGTTAATTTTATGTGTCAACTTGACTGGGCCACAGGGTACCGAGATATCTGGCCAAACATAATTCTGGGTGTTTCTGTAAGGGTATTTGTGGATGGGCTTAACGCTTAAATTGGTAGACTGGGTAAAGCAGATCTCCTTTCTCAGCAGGGATGGGCCTCGTCTAGTCAGTTGAAGGCTTGGCTAGACCAAAAAGGCTGACCCTCCTCTGAATAGGAGGGAATACCTCCAGCCTGACTGCCTTCAAATTGGGGGAGAACTCATGTCTTTTCCTGCCCCTAGATTCAAACTAAAATATTGGCTTTTCTCAGGTTTTAAGCCTGCTGGTCTTCAGAGTGGAACAACACTATTAGCTCTTCTGGGTCTTCAGCTTGACCACTGTGCATCTCAGTACCTGTCAGCCTCTAGAATCTTATGGGCCAATTCCTTATAATCTCTCTCTCTCCTTCCCCACCCCCACATTCACAGACACACACACACACACACACACACAGACACACACACACACACACACCCGATTGGTTCTGTTTTTCTGGGGAACACTGACTAATATACAAAGTAAAATCCAAAGTTGTTGCAATGATATCTAAGACCCTACACATTCAAATATCACTATACCTGCTCCATTCTTTCAAACTGGGGCCCAGCAAATTATGGCCTGTTTTCTGTGGCAGTCTTCATAGCACAATGGCAGAGCTGAGTGCTTATTGTGGATGCTGTACGGCCCTCAAAATTGAAATCTTTTTCTATCTTATTCTTCACAGAAAAAGTTGGCTGGCCCTTGCTCTAGTCTCACACTGTCCTTCTTACAGTTCTAAGAAAGGACCAGTGCTCTCCCACCTCAGGGCCTTTGCACTTGTTGTTCTCTCTGCATGGGATGCTCTTCCCTCAGACAACTGCCTTCACAATTTTGGGCAAAAGTCATCATCTCAAAGTGGCTCTCCCCTCCTGGTGTTCCCAGTCCCTTTTCTGTTGTGTCTTCTGCATCTTATCATCATCTAATTGGTTACACATTTTATTTGGGTTTTCAGCTGTCTTTTTTCAATCACTGTAAAATCAATGGGAGGACACTTTTTGTTTAGTTTGCTCACTGTTGAATCACTAGTGGCATGAACAGTGGCTGGCCTAGAACATATCCCACAGAAATGGTAAATAAACAAATGAAATCCATCTTCATTTATTTCTGGGCTGTTGAACTGTGCCTCCTGAATAAGATACCATAGACTGGCCACATGGGTCACAGATTCAATAGGGCTTCACACACTTATTTAGCTTGTAAATGTGGATCAGCCCCAAATCACAATGAATGAAATCACAATTTGAACAAAAATATAATAGAAAGAGGTTGTATTTCCTTTGAGAACATATACACAAATGCAGAGTGTATGCTTTAGGCATTACAAATAATTTCTTTTAATATTTTTTTAAAGATTTTTTTATTTATTTGACAGAGAGAAACACACCCAGAGAGGGAACACAAGCAGGGGGAATGAGAGAGGGAGAAGCAGGCTTCCTGCCGAGCAGGGAGCCCAATGTGGGACTCGATCCTGGGTCTCCGGGATCATGACCTGAGCCGGAGGCAGTCGTTCAACCAACTGAGCCAACCAACTGCCCCTTTTTAATCTTTTTTCTTGCACTTATAAGCATGTGTTGTCCTTTGCTTACTCCCTTGACTCTGACTTTCCCGGAAATGACTACATTTGTTTTTCCTATTCTTATTATCTTCTGATCCTCTTCTATTTGTCCAGACCACATCAATTCTAATCTTTTAATTCCATTTAGTAAATATGAGTGGAAAAAATGAAAAAAGAGAGATAAACTCTCAGCACAGAGACTATGGACAAAAGTAAGTTACTATGAGGAATCGACATTGGTCTCTCATGATCTAACTCCCGTGAGTCTGCTAGTCAACTTTGCATGCTAGTTTCTCTCATGGAAGCAGACAGTCCTGGGTTTTACATGTTGTGGGTGGATGGAAGGGTTGTGCAGAACTGGTGACCGTTCTCTGAGAACTTTCACTATATTCTTATTTAACCATTTGTGTACCATTTAAAAACCAACATATTTATGTACCTTTTTCCTGAATGCAGTAACATCCCCTGTATATAGGAATAGACACAGATCCAGATATTATCAAATGTTATATGTGATCTGTATCTATAGTCAGGATGATATATAGGATTTATATCTATAGATCTATAGTTACCATCTTTTTAGCATTCTGTATACCTCAAAATATTTTTCAGGGTTTGCGATGAATCAGTATCAGTAAAAAATAAATTCTGACTTCACATGTGCTTTATTTAGTCCTTGTTGATTCATATGGTAGGAAACTTGACTCAAACTGGTTAAAGAAAAAAGGTAATTTATTGGCTCACATAACTAAAATGCCCATGGGATTATTTCAGGCACAGTATGATTCAAGAGCTCCAACAGAGTCAAATAAGCCCCCACTTTCTCTAGAATCCTAATAGGGAGATTAACACTATCTTGTTTGTTACCATAGAATTGGTTCCTTACCCAGATCTTCCTTATGTCTTATTTCAGTATCAGCAGAATCTGACTTCCAAATTCTCTCATCTATCTCAGATCCTCCTTAGGTCTTATTTCAGACCAGCAGAATCTGACTTTTCAAATTCTAGCATCTATACTTCTTTCATTGACGTTATTCATCTGTGATGGAAAGATCTACTCTGCTGGTCCTCAGAGCAGGCCAGAGGTAACAGGGAAGAACATGCCAAGGAACAGCCCTCTACCAGGGACTGACAGGAATTGATGTGCCCCCCTTGGGAGGACTAATTTGGAGGTTTCTGTTCTACATTGACTCTGGGCCTCCCAAGATGAAGCTCCCATTCCCCTTAGTAATAACTTGCTTGATACAATCAACAAATATTTCCTGAGATCACCTCTCAGATAAACCATTCACACTCAAATCTTTATCTCTAGATCTGTTTCTGGGGATTCCTTCTGGTTGAACATATCACAAACCTTATCCTGACTGGGCAAGCTGGGACCACATCCCATTCCTGCACCAGTCACTGTGATGTGGGGGATTGGTTTGTTCATTGGGTAGATTTGGATCCCATTCCTTACTCTTGGAGCCAGAACCCAGCCCAAATCAAATGCATGTGGACTGAGAGTGGGGTGAGGGTGTTTCCCAAATGACACCAAGGGAAATAAATCCTAAGTAATCCAGAAAATGAAATCAAGAATGACTACTATCACCTCTGTCTGCTATATGCAACAGGCAAGTCTATTAGCATGTTCATGCTTTAGGTCTGAGGCGTCATATCTAGTGGCCTGATCAACATTCTTTGGCACAAATAAGCTAGATTAGAGGTTGGGATGACTCCAGCTGCTCATTGTTGTATACAGATAAAGTTTTATTGGAACCTACTACACTCCCTTACTTATATATTGTTTAGAGCTGTAACAGTGGGGTTGAGTAGTTGCAACATAGTTCTTATGGCTCACAAAACCCAAAACATTTACTATCTGGCCTGCTACGGTCTGAACGTTTGTGTTTCCTCAAAACTCACACGTTGAATTCCTAATTTCCTTATAAAAGGGGTCTCAGAGAGCTCCACAGCCCTTTGTGCCACCTTGAAGAGAGTCCTCCTTCCACTATGCTGGTAGCCTGCTCTCAGATTTCCTGCCTTCAAAACGGTGACAGATAAATCTCCGTTGTTTACAAGCCACCAGTCTATGGTATTTGGGTTTAGCAGCCCAAACTAACAAGACCTGAACTTTGCAGAAAAGAATTTGCCGACCCCCGGGCTACAGCAAGCACTTGGACTTCAAGATGTTGTCTCTTAGGTTCCAAGACAGCATGTGAAATAATCTTACTCTCAAACCTTCTGTCTTCTTTTCTGTTTTCTCACAGAGACCTCCATGTGAAGAAAAGCACCTGAACAAATGGCGATTAACTTGTAGATTCAACTTGTCATACTTCCTTAAGCAAGAACATTGTATTAAATCACACAACCCTCCAGCAAATCTTGTCAGTAGCTTCGTGCCCATGATACTGCTAATAGAATACACTTCATATGAAATGCAACCGGAGTGCTTCTAAACACAGTTGTCACGAGTCTGATTAATTCAGTGACATTCCCCATATTCAGCCCGAGAGAATGAGTAACTATAAGGCAAATGTTGGTGGGTTATAAACATAAGGTGACAATCTCAGGTGTGTAAAAATTAACTTTATTCCTATGAAATCTTCTGATATTATGACTCAAGAATACCCCAGAGAGAAAAATTAACCTAACTCTTTCTAGGATTGCCTCAGTGCAGTCCAGAGACTTTTACTTGTTACTCCTAGGTTAAAAGTCAGGCTCACTCAGAAGATCTGACAGAATCATCTTGAAGTTCTCTTCTTCCACCTAATTCACTCCCAATTTTAAATGCTCCAAGGTTAAGACAATTGCTGCAAGATGTCGCAGGGGAGACAAGTATAGATGTTGGTCTCATTCCATCTTCATACTTGGAATTTGTTTGGAATGGGGGGGGGAAGCACATTTTTAAATATCAGTACAACGTGTCTTGCTTGAGACTTGAGTATGCTATCCTGAATATTGTGGTACTTTATCCTTCATGACTTAGGGTCATTGGCTCCGAGCTACTCTGTCCCTATACATGATCAAGGTTTTGCTTTAGCTCTGATCCCTAGGCCTTCAGGTCATTCTCCGTCCTTCACGTTCTTGCTCACAGTTTCATTCAGATTTTTAGGACCAACATGGGTCCTTCTGGTCTCTCCTATAAGTCTACTGTTGTCCCTCATCATGTCAGGGTCCACAGGAAATAAAAAATTACTCTTTTCCCTTACACCTCATTTTCAACTCTTTGAGACCTCTAATGACTAGAATTTTAGAACAAATTGGCAGGGTGCCAATCCCCTCTAATCCTAGATCCTCAAATTAATATCAGTTGTGAGGTGGTTTCCTTTCTCTATCACCAGGGTTGATTCCAGGAAAAAGAATAAATGGCTTCTGCAATGTGTCTTCTCTCTTCTCATCCAAATTTTTCACTCCAACTATAGCTTAGAATCTGGGGACACAGAGAAAACATCTTTTTCTGCTTACTCTTCCATTTGGAGGCTAAGGATGTCACCTTTGTTCTCAGCAGTAGATTGCCCTCTGAAGTTGGTGTTCACCCATTTGGCTTCTAAAACAAATGGTCACCTGCTATACTAGGAAGTAGTAAGTAGTACTTCAGTTAACACTTCAAGGGGCACATGGGTGGCTCAGTAGGTTAAGTATCTGCCTTCAGCTTAGGTCATGATTCTGGGGTCTTGCGATCAGAGTCCCATGTCAGGGTCTTTGCTCAGTGGGGATCTTGCTTCTCCCTCTCCCTCTGCCCCCACCCCGCTGTTGTCTCTCTTTCTCAAATAAAATAAAATAAAATTTTAAAAAAATCTCAAAATTTTATTTTGCTGCACTGAATAATAGGTGGTTTTTGACACCCCAAAAAAGGACAAAGGATTATCCTAAATGATAATTAAAGTTAGCACTTCTTAGATGCAAAGAATATGCGAGACCTTAAGCAAAGCAATTCATAAACCTCATCTAATTCTCAAAAATCCTTATGAAACAGATGTCTCATAATCCCCATTTTTAGGGAGGATGACTTTTTGAAAATTCAATTTTCTTTGGAATTTATTGTGCTTAACAAAAAATGCCAACCCAATTTAGAAAAATATATTTGTAGCTTAAGAAATAGCTAAAATAGATTATCCATAGACAGATATTATGCAGACAAAATAATCTATATTGATATGATTTTTATTTTCCTTCCCATCACAGAAATAATCAGTGCTTATTCACAAAGTTAAAATTTTCTTTCTTCTCCACTTTAACAAGGTATAATTGACAAAAATTTAAGGTATACAACTTGATTTTTCATGTATGTATAATTGTGAAATATTCACCACACTCTAGCTAATTAACACACACATCTCTTGGCATTTTCTTCCCCTCCTTCCCTCCCTCCCACTCTCTTTCCCTCTGTCCTTCCTTCCTCTTCCTTCCTTCCTTCCTTCCTTCCTTCCTTCCTTCCTTCCTTCCTTCCTTCTTTCCTTCCTTCCTTCCAGTGAGGGCACATAAGATCCACTTTTTTAAGCAAACTGCAAGTATACAATACAGTATTTCTGGCTATATTTACAATGTTGTGTATTAGATCTCCAAAACGGATTCATTCTGTATAAATGAAACTTTGTACTCTTAACCAATGTGTCCTCCATTCTTCCCCCAATCCTTGGGAAACACCATTCCACTCTGTTTCTGTGAGTTTGACTATTTAAGATTTCACATGTAAGTGATATCATACAGTATTTGTCTTTCTATGTCTGGCTTATTTCACTTATCATGATGTTTTCCAAATGCATCAATGTTGTTGCAATATCAGAATTTCCTCCTTTCGCAAGGCTGAATAATGTTTCAGTGTGAGTGTGTGTGTGTGTGTGTGTGTGTGTGTGTTCCTATATCTCACATTTTTTATCCATTCATCTGGTGATGAATATTTATTGATATGTTGTTTCCCTATCTTAGCTATTGTGAATATATTGATTTCATTTGCTTTGGATAAGGGGAGAGAAATTTGAGAAAATTAAATGAAATAGTTTAAACAAGAACACATGACTACTGTAGCAGAGATAGGGCTTAATCCCAAGTCTCTGGCCTTCTAATGAATATACTTAACTCTTAAATGATACTACCTCCCCAGCGATGTTAACAACCCATATTTCTACTTTTTGTAGGAACATGGCTTTGCAAAGAGTCTTTATGGATTTAAGTATGACTTAGTAAATGATCTCTTCATATGTGAGAACAACACCTACCAGCACTGATTCATTGTGGGTTCATATATGTCAGTCCTTAAATCTGTTAATTCCTTAATGGCAGGATGTAAGTTACCTTCATGTTCCTGGGGCCTGTTACTTAGTAGGTAGGTAACACTCAAGTGTTGCATGACTGAAGAAATCAAGCATCAATAGGAAGAGGTTCTTTGAACTGAAGTTTTCCTTAACTCTCACAGACTAGTATTCATTCTTGATATATATAAATGTTGGACACATACTTTTAGCCATATTAATGTGTTTGTTTGTTTAAAATGACCATGGAAGCCATCATATTTGTATAGGGATATCAATGATTTTCAAATATCTCACCCTTCATCCATCCATCCAACTTTCAGTAATGCCTGCTATAAACATGATTCTGAACCACCTTCTAGGGACATAAAGCTTGTCCTTGAGAAGCTATCATTCAACTGGGGGACCCAGAGAGGTAAAGAGCTAATTTCACTGTAATATGATAAGTACAAAATAAGAAGTATAAATAGAAGGATGTGGGAACCCAAGAGAAGTGTATCTCTTGGCCCATGGAAATGTTAATGGAAAAGTTAAAGAGAGTAACTTTCCAGAAAGAGTTGACAAAATAATATAGAAATCAAGAGCATAACTGTGGTAGGCTTCACAAAGATATCCATATCTAATCACCAGAACCTGTGAATATGTTTCCTTACATGGTGGGCAGGTGGTGGGAGGTGGGGGTAGCTTTGAGGATGTGGTAAATTAAGAACTGAGAAGGAGAGATTATCCCCGATTATCCTGGTGAACCCAGTGTAATAATAAGAGTTATTTTAAGAGAAAGAAAAAAAAGGTAGACATTAGAGGAGATGTGAATGGGGAAGCAGAGTCCTCCCAGTGAGAGGGGACAAGAGAGACAAAGAGAGAAAGAAGGAGGGAGAGAATGGGAGAAGGGAGACAGAGAGAGACAGAGAGACAGAGATAGGGAGGCAGAGAGACAGTGATTTCAAGGTACAGAATTGTTGGCTTGGAAGATAGAGGAAGGGCCTGAACCAAGGAGTGCAGGAAGCCTCTAGAAGCTGGAAATGTCAAGGAAGCAGATTCTCTCCTAGATCTTCCAGAAGGAAGGTAGCCTGCTTACATCTTATTTTTAATCCAGGAAAATTCATTTTAAACTTCTCTTCTAGAACTATATGATAATACATTTGTGTTGGTCTGTTTTAGCAGCAATAGAAGACTGAAAAAGCTACTTTGGAGTCAGAATGTCCTGATTAGAATTCTCATTCTGCCATTTCCAAGACATGTATCCTTGGATTGGTGTCATTTTGTTGGACATGCATATTTGGAATGATGTCACTTTGTTGTGCTCCACTTGGTTCCGCATATTCCTTCTTATGCCTATTAATGGTACCACATCATAGTGTGTTGATCATCATGGTGTTGGGCATGCAACAAGCATTGAACCAATACAAGGTGATCCTTGATTAAAACCTTGAGACCTCCATAGAAACATTCCAGGCAAAGGGAAGAGAACATGTGGGACATCATATCATGAGCAGCTGGGGTACATTGAGAACTTTGCTCTTGCTTCAGTAAAACATGCAGGGTGAGAAGAAGTCAGATATGAGACAGAAGGGGTATGAGAGAAAACAGATTGTGAATGCCTCGTATGGTATCTTAAAGAGTTTTAGTTTTATCTGGTTGACTAGGAGTGATTTTTAAGAGAGGGAGGGTCATGATAAGCTTGGGTATTTGGAGAGGTAGTTCTTTCACTGGTTAAAAAATATAAAAAATAGAGAAGATTTATTTAAGGGAAATAATGTAAAGCGCCCTGCAATCCTAAAAATAATGATGATGATTACTGCCATTGTCATTGTCAGCATCATCAAAATGCAAATATTTCATGAGTACTTACTTTATGCCAGGAACTATGCTAAATACTTTTAAAAGATTATCTAATTTAACGATCCTGACAACCCTATAACTTAATACATCATTAACCTCAGTACACAGGAGGAACCATGTATACTTAGAAAGTTAAGTGAATGCCCAATGTTACCCAAGAAGTAAGATGGACAAAGAGGATTCAAATCTAAGCTACTCAGATGCCCAAGGTTCTTGTTTTATCTGCTGTGTAATTTTTCACTTCTATCTCTCTGGGGCCATCTTTTAATGAAGTCCTTGGGTCCTTAAAAACCAAATTAAGGCTCCATGAAGGACTCTCACTCTATCTATCCAATCTCATTTTTCATGATCCATACAAGAGCCAGTTTCCAGTATAATAGTTTATCTATGAGCTTATTCTTCAGTCTAGCACTCCTATATGCTAGAGACTGTTTAACCACTGCACGTCTTTATGGCTGTGGATTTATGCCCTTCTATGTGTTCAGCAGAGGAAATAACAGCCACTGATGAACTGGTGAAGCACTGTTGATGCTGGCACTCTAGAAATACAGCCAATTAAATTCATTGGGTAGAAATGAACCCTATCATAACTTTTGCTGGTGACAGAGACTGTCGTTTGTCTTGGTAGAGGAAAGAAATGTAATCAGCTTTTGCTTTCTGAAAGTGTATCAGAGACAGTATCAGTCTTTCTGGGTACAGCAGATGCACTCATAGCAACTTGGTATATTTCTTTATGGATGGAGCTCAGGTTATGGGAGTTGTAGGAAATATCCTT
This sequence comes from Spilogale gracilis, assembly GCA_004023965.1. Taxonomy (NCBI): domain Eukaryota; kingdom Metazoa; phylum Chordata; class Mammalia; order Carnivora; family Mephitidae; genus Spilogale; species Spilogale gracilis. The sequence goes on from PITA01016844.1 coordinate 28,586, forward strand.
TAATAGAGATTGTAAGGGAGAACTTTCCCAACTCCAGTTATATACCCTTAAACACTGAGTGCTCCCAAACCCCTAGATAGTGAGATCAAGAAAGAACAGTGTGGAATCTGAGGTTTCAAACTTAAGGTCAAAAGAAACTGAAGAGCAGCTTCAAAGGCAAAGAAACACACTTGTGGTTTTTATACCGAAAGAAGTAAGGTGAGTTGAAAAAGGAGAAATGGAAACACAGGCAGTAACCTCTTTGACATCAGCCATAGCAACTTCCTTCAAGACACATCTCCAAAGGCAAAGGAAACAAAAGAAAAAATGAACTTTTGGACTTCATCAAAATAAAAAGTTTCTGCACAGCAAAGGAAACAGTCAACAAAACAAAGAGACAAGCCACGGAATGGGAGAGGACATTTGCAAATGACACTACGGACAAAGGGCTGATATCGAAGATCTATAAAGAACTCCTCAAACTCAACAACCAAAAAAAGATGATCACATCAAAAAATGGGCAGGAGACATGAACAGACACTTCTCCATGGAAGACATACAAATGGCTGACAGACACATGAAAAAATGCTTGTCATCATTAGCCATCAGGGAAATTCAAATCAAAACTATATTGCGATACCACCTTATACCAGTCAGAATGGCCAAAGTTGATGGGACAGAAAACAACAAGTGCTGGAGAGGCTGTGGAGAAAGGGGAATGCTCTTACACTGTTGGTGGGAATTCATGTTGGTGCAGCCATTTTGGAAAACAGTGTGGAGATTCCTTAAAAAATTAAAAATAGAGCTACCTTATGACCCTGCAATTACACTACTGGGTATTTGCCCCAAAGATACAGATGTAGTGAAAAGTAGGGCCATATGTACCCCAATGTTCATTGCAGCAATGGCCACCATTGGCAAACACCGGAGAGAGCCAGGATGCCCGTCAACAGATGAATAGATAAAGAAGATATGGTCCATAAATATGATGGAATATTATGCCTCTATCAGAAAGGATGACTACCCACCTTTTGTAGCAACATGGACGGGATTGGAGGAAATTATGCTGAGTGAAATAAGGCAAGCAGAGATATCAAATATCATATGGTTTCACTTACTTGTGGAGCATGAGGAGTAACATGGAGGACAGTGGGAGAAGAAAAGGAAATGTGAACTGGGGTAAATTGGAGAGGTAGATGAAGCATGAGAGACTTTGGACTTTGAGGAATAAACTGAGGGTTTTGGAAGGGAGGAGGGTGGGGGATGGGTGAGCCTGGTGGTGGGTATTGAGGGCACGAATTGCATGGAGCACTGGGGGTGTGGCATAAACAATGAATCTTGGATCTCTGAAAAAATAAATTATTATCAAAGTAAATAAAAAAGAAAAAGGAGAAATGGAAAAAGGAAAAGGAAAAATATGGAATTATGGACTTTAAGATATGGGAAGTTTGCAGCTTATCTAGTTTGGGGTTAGCAAATAGGTGACATAAGATTCAGTAATCCCATGCAACCCTGCAGGGAAGTATCTGGGGATTAATCCCTGACCTCAGTTTTCTCCCTCTTTCCAATTCCCTGCTTGTGTTCTCTGTTGGTTGAATCAAAATGACAGTTAGGAAATATGGAAACCAGTCTGGAGGCAGAGATACAGTGAAAAGTAGATAAAGAAGGTCAAAAGTAGGGGAGACTGGGTGGCTCAGCCAGTTAGGCATCTGCCTTCAACTCAGCTCATGATCCTGGGGTCTGGAATGGAGCCCCATGTTGGGCTCCCTGCTCAGCAGGGAGTCTGCTTCTCCCTCCCATTCTACCTTCCCCCAGCTTGTGCATGCTCTCTCCCTGCCAAATAAATATATAGATAAAATCTTTAAAAAAAAAGGCACAAAAGTGAGACATCTACAACACTGTGAGGAGGAGTTAATCTTAGTCTAACAATTAGAAAGGACTCTCAAGTCCCTAGTGTAGTAACAGTGCTAGAAGAAACCATCTGATGACCTGTGTATTATAGCAGGACAGATGCTCAGCTCCTTGGTGACATCTCTCTCTACTTATAAAGAATCAGGCAGTGGCTTCTTATTAAAAGACATAATAATTCTCTCTTCTTTCTTATTTTTTTAAAAGATTTTATTTATTTGACAGAGAGAAACACAGCCAGAGAGGGCACACAAGCAGGGGGAGTGAGAGAGGGAGAAGCAGGCTTCCTGCTGAGCAAGGAGCCCGATGTGGAACTCAATCCCCGGACTCTGGGATCATGACCCGAGCTGAACGCAGTCGCTTAACCAACTGAGCCACCCAGGTGCCCCTCTCTTCTTTTTTATTAAGCCAATAGTTCATCTTTTAAAAAAAAAAAATATTTATTTATTTAACAGAGAGAAACACAGCAAGAGAGGGAACACAAGCAGGGGGAGTGAGAGAGGGAGAAGCAGGCTTCCCGCCGAGCAGGAAGCCTGATGCAGGGCTCAATCCTGGGACTCCGGGATCATGACCTGAGCCAAAGGCAGATGCTTAACGACTGAGCTACTTAGTTGCCCAAGGCAATAGTTCATATTAATAAATACTTGCTGGCAAAGATTTTACTGTTGTGCTTGAGCTAGACCTAAAGTCAGACCCAGCTGGGCAAAAAAGCATTCTGAGATGCCCTTCAACAGACAAATTGATAAAGAAGATGTGGTCCATATACACAATGGAATATTACTCAGCCATCAGAAAGGTTGAATACCCAAATTTTGCATCAACATGGAATTAACTGGAGGAGATTATACTAAGTGAAATAAGTCAAGCAGAGAATGTCAGTTATCATATGGTTTCATTTATTTGTGGAACATACGAATAGCATGGAGTACATTAGGAGAAGGAAGGGGAAAATGAAGGGGGGGAAGTTAGAGAGGGAGAGGAACCATGACAGACTATGGACTCTGGGAAACACACTGAGGGTTTTAGAGGGGAGAAGGCTGAGGGGATGGATTAGACTGGTGAGAGGTATTAAGGAGGGTATGTATTGCATAGAGAATTTGGTGTTATATGCAAACAATGAATCATGAAAAAAAACACTATGGTGACTAGCATAACATTAAAAGAAAGAAAGAAAGAAAAAGGAAAACATGCTGAATAAGTTACAGGGCCCACTTGATTTCAACAGCTGGCAGTTCTCATTCCTGTCTTCTCTCCATCCTACCTTTCTGAATATTTCCCCAGCATATTTTTACCACACTATTCACTCCTTAGACTAAGCTGTATAGCTGTTTTTGAACATGGGAAACACTCCTCAAACTTATAGAAGAAACAAAATACTACCACATAATTCATTAAGCTGGACCCTCATGAAAGGCTTACTTTCATATACTACACTTCAATAAAAAGTTAAAATTTGTTAGCTTGAGAAAAGGGATGTCTACACATAAAATGTATAAATCTGTTGTTTTCAAACATTCAAATGTAGTTATTTTAATATAGGTAATCAGAAAGTATCCTTCTGTTGGAATAAAAAATCATGTGGTTTTAGTGGACACATAGATCTTTGTCTTCTCTACTCCACTTTCTTTCGCGGGGGGGGGGGTGTCATTTCTCCCACTGTCTCCATGACTTTGTGTATGGCTGCCCCTGCTCCCTGAGCCTACAGATGATCATGTGATCCAGTTCTGGCCAATGAACTACCTTTTTTTGGCTTCAGTGACTGATGTGAGGATGAATACTCAACTCACCTCAAGGAGGCCAATCACAGTCCTCCTTGGACATCTCTGCTAGAAATCCAAAGAATACACATCCTGTTTGTTAGACAGTGAATGGTCAGAAAGACTGACTATACATGGTACTCCTGGCTGTCATCTATCCATTTGCATGACAGGAGAATGAAAATGAGGCCAATGAATTACAGGGAGTGAAACTAGAGATGGAAGGGAAATAGGCAGCCAGACATTATCAGAGTCCCTGAACCTGCTATGCTCGTTTCGTCAGTATCTTCTATGCCTAACTCCACTCCTGGATTTCACAGCTCAATAATCCAATATATTCTCTTTTTGCTAGTTTGGGTCATGTTTTGTTTGTTTGTTTGTTTGTTTAAAAGATATTTATTTATTTGAGAGGAAGAGAGAGTACACAAGCCGAGTGAGGGACAGAGGGGGAGGGACAAGCAGACTCCACATTGATCATGGAGCCTAACAAGGAGCCTAACATGATCTCAGAGCCTAACCTGAGATCATGACATGAGCTGAAGTTAGATACTTAACCCACTGAGTCATCCAGGTGCACCATGCTTCTGCCATTTGTAACCAAAAGAATTCAGTCAATACAATGGTACTAGTAGTGCTGCTATATTTAAAATTATTATTAAGTCTCTTTTCTTCCAAGGTTGAAACATTATGGGCTTCTCCCTCAGAAACAGAAATTAAATAATCATCCCAGTATTTTCTAATCTCATTGAGCTTCACATTAAAGGAGAAATGATCTTATATGCACCAGCAAACGCTAAGTCCAGTTTCCATAATCAAGAATCATTATTGTTTTAAAGATAGATAAAGCCCTAACAAAAGCATAGAACCTTCTGGGTTTTAGATTCCTCCCACACAGTAGTCTTAAGACTCTTGACTTCGAACTTGCCCCCTGAGACTACATTTCTGAGTAAGCATTTCACTCAGTAAACTCACCTCAACTTACTGGGGAAAGAGAAAGGCAACACCTTTTCAGTTGGAAAAGCAGGGGAGGGGCGCCTGGGTGGCTCAGTTGGTTAAGCGACTGCCTTCAGCTCGGGTCATGATCCTGGAGACCCGGGATCGAGCCCCACATCAGGCTGCCTGCTCGGCGGGAAGCCTGCTTCTCCCTCTCTCACTCCCCCTGCTTGTGTTCCCTCTCTGCCTGTGTTTCTCTCTGTCAAATAAATAAAATCTTAAAAAAAAAAAAAAAGAAAAGAAAAGAAAAGCAGGGGAAAGCTGGTGTGTGGCCTCTACCGAGAGCTTGAGATAACCAAACCCCCAAGGAAAGAAGACTGAGTGACCAGCAGAACTGTCACAGCCTGCTGAAAACTAACCCCTGGAATCTGGCCAAGAGTCTCTTAGGACCACAGCTGATTATTTCTTTAGTTCTGCCGCCATTCTCCTACTTTTTGGGAATTTTCTTGTGTTTTGGCCTACAGACTCTATTTATATTTCTGTTTTAAATAAATAGCACATGTAACTACATTCTCTCTTGAAATAGCTGCAAAGATAAACATTATTTCCTTCTCTCAGTTTGACTGGTTTCACAATAGGGCTGACAACTAACCTTCTAAGGTGTCACTTAATGAGAACATGGCCTTGATCTTAAAATAACTAATAAACCCTTACCTTAAGAGTGTTTAGCCCATATAAGATATGATCCCAGATGTTAAGATTGACTTTCTAGGCATACCCTGGCCTTTCCCTGAGGTCTGAAGATCTGTCCTATAATACAAGGTCATTTTTGGAATGGGGGGGGGTTACCTACTTAGCAATGTACTGGAGTCTCCAAGCTGGTTTTCCTTTCCTCTGGCTTTCATAACATCCATTTCTTACTACCCTGTCTTAATCAGTTCCGGCTCCTATAACAAATTGTCATAGACCATAAGGCTTAAAGAACAAACATTTATTTCTCACAGTCCTGGAAGCTGTAAAGTCGAAGATCAAGGTGCCAGCAGATTTGGTGCTCGGGCAAGTTCTCTTCCTAATTTGCAGATGGCTATCTTTTCCTTGACTCTCAGAAGTGGAGAGCAGAAAGAAAGATCTCCTTCTCATTCTACAAGGATGTTAATCCCCTCACCCTCTTGCTCTTATCTAACCCTAATTATCTTCCAAAGGCCCCACCACCAAATACCATCACATTGGGGGTTAAGGTTTCAACATACGAATTTGGGAGGACACAAACATTCACTCCACAATACACCGATACTTCTACCCCCAATTGTGGGCTGCTATCCTATCTCACCTAGATTATCATCATAGACTGCCAGAACTGGTCTAGCTGGTACTATTTTTGTATTTCTGCCTCTGTAATCTGTTTTCAAAGCAGCGACCAGAATTATTTTATTAAAAGCAAATTAGGACATGTCACTCTTGCACTCAGAACCCTACCATGGCTCCCATCTCACTTAGATTAAAAACTGAAGTCCTCCTGACAGCCCATGGGTCCCACATAATACAGGTCCTCCTTTTCTGACCTCATTCCCACTACTCTCTTCCTTATCAACTTTGCTTCTGCCATACTGATCTTCCTCAGGTTCACCAGGCAGGGGCTCACCTCAGGGCCTTTCCATGTGCTGCTTCTTCTTTCCAGAATGCTTCCCTTCAGGTATTCTCATGGCTAGCACTCTCATTTCTTAAGGGTCTGTTCTCAAGAGTCACCTCGCTGAGGCCATCTGGAACCACTTGATCTCAATTTCCAACCCCACCCTCTAGCATTTCATATTGTCCTTCCTTGTTTCATATTGTATTTTACTAATTGGTTCCATTCCTTCTAGTAGAATGCGAGCTCTATGAGGCAGGAAGTTTGTTCTGTTTATTTCACTATATTGAATCCTTAAGAGCTTGATCAGTACCCAACACATGATACATGTCAAAAAAGATTTGTAGAATAACAGATGAATGGATGGATATTTAAAATGGAAGCTGAGGACACATGGTTGAGGGCTAAAGTGAGGACGTGTGGGGGAGATTTTTCAGAGAAGGCTTGCTCCTAGTTGAAGAGGGGGCAATGGCTTTATAGAGGCAGGGAACATACAACAACTATGAAATACTCCTAGGAGTTATAAAAAAAACAAGTTGAGATGAATATATTGACACAGAATAATCGTCAAGATATACTATTAAGTAAAAAAAGCAAGTTGCAGAGCAATGAAGAAAAAATATGCAAACTACAGATTTCTATATATCCCTTTGTGTGTTTATATATGTGCAGACATAGATGCATATCTAGAAAAAGGTCTGAAGTCTATGCCAGCAGTCAAACATTTTTTTTTTCTGTGAAGGACCAGACTGGAAATATTTTAGGCTTTGCAAGCCCTGTAACAGTTGCTGTTGCATATTGTTCATGTTTTTACTTTTAAATAACCCTTTCAAAATGCAAAAAGATTCTTAGCTCATGGAATGTACAAAAATAAAATCTAGCCTGTGGGCTCACACTGGCTGTTGACTCCTAATCTGGGGCTTGGTTAGTTATGGTGAAGGCAGTGGCCTTGGGAAGAGTGAAGGGAGATTTCAGGTTTCTTTTTTTCTTTTTTTTTTTTTATATCATCTCTACTGTTTGGATCCCCCCTGCCCCTCTGGGGAAAGTATTCCTGAAATGTATGAACAAAAAATAATGTGCGATAAAATAAAGGAATGGGAAAAAGCTTGGTGTATAGTAGGTATTCAAGTTTATTTTCTGAGTAAATGAATTAATTTAAATGAACGACTTACTAAATATTCAAATGAATAAATGAACGTGCGGATTCATGTGCTTCCGGCCCTTTCGCTATGTTTTGCATGGAAGCAAGTGAGTTGCTTGTGAAGTCTTAGGGCTAACAGAGCACGTGTTACTAAAAATTACGTAAGCTACTAATTTTATGTTTTCCATCATTATCAGTTTCATAATATTATCATCAGTTTCATAATATTAGTGCAGGAAAACCTGTTAAAAACTCAATTCTTTGCAATCAAAACCCTTTTACCTAATGCATTCATCTTTGATTTGTATCAGGTTCTACTACAATACACCAGAGGAAAGCTTAAAATAATATTTGGTTTCTTTACATTTTATTCTAGGTTTAAGTGGGCATTGGACCACGAATATTTATTCATATTAAACCCACTTGTCTAGGTATGAGCTGCTCTGCAGGCTCAACATATCAAACAGATTTTTAGAATAAGTGCTTTAAACCTTCTTGGATTTTTGCAAAAATCTGTTGTTCAATGGCCTCTTTGCAAAGAAGCAAAATGAAACATGCCCGTGTGTGTCCTTGCGAAGAAAGGAGACTATCTTTACTTTTCTTTAAAATGCTACTTTTATAATAATAATAAAAATGTAAATTTCATACTGTCCTTGAGATTCCTGTCTAAATTGCTAACAATTGTTTAAAACATCTCACCATGCTTTAGTACCTATCCCATGTGGTTTCATAAAATAACATATTTATCATCATCAACATAAATCTCATTAAAAACACACACTAGGCATCCATCTGTACTGTCTTGGTGCTGTATCGAAAGATTTTGGGAAAAAGAAAACCAACAGTGTAAGTCTGGGGAGTTCTTTAAAAGTCACTATCAAGATTGATTTTAATCTTGCCAGAATTCCATCTCTTAAACATCTAGATTCCCCCTCAATGTTACTGAGATAACAACTGACACACAACATTATGTCAGTTTAAAGTGTACAGGGTAAGGATTTGATAATTAAGTATCTAGATTTCCCCCTTTGTTTGCAGGAAGTTTTCACTACTCAGTTGATTTCCTAATTTTATTTTCAAAAAAATATTTGACTGAGCTCCATATTTCCCTGTTTCATGCTTAGAGTTGCCATTGTCATACAAGAGTTTCCCTCAGCTATAACTGATGCTGTCAAATTTACTGCGCTGAATGTCATTTAAAATAAATGCTAAAATATAATATTAACTGTGAGCAAATATCCTACTGCAATATATGAACTACTTAATATTTTCTTATCATCTTAAGAAGTGTGAATTAAATTATAACATAATGAGAAACTAGCAATTTGTAGTAATTCCAAATGCAGCATATTTCACCAGTGCATAAAAATTTTCAGTGACTATGAAAAACAGCAGAATGATTTGAGCCTTGAAGCCTTCTCCCAGCGACCAAAAAGGACCAAAAACAAACAAGCACAGCTAAGCGTTTCATCCTGGAAGCGGCTTATTGAATTAATAAGACAAGTCAATTAATGTAATGCTCTGTTGCTTTGGGATAAAACATGAAAATGGAAAAATGTGGAGCTGTTTACCATATTAAGATCAAGCAACCAGGAAGGCTCAGGAAAAAAGCATCGTTCTCTCTCCAAGTCTTAGACAAGACCTTGACACGTGGCTTCTGCTATGGACTGAAATGTGTTTCTCCCAAATTCATCTGTTAAAGGACCATCCCCCAGTGTGACTGCATTTGTAGACTGGGTCTGGAAGGAGTAATTAAGTTCATAAGGTCTTGAGAGTTGGGCCCTGATCCCATAGGATTAGCATCCTTACAAGAAGAGACACTGGAGAGCTCACTCTCTTTCTTTAGCACGTGAGAACACAGTGAGAAGGTGGTCGTCTATTAGGTATGAGGTGGACTCTTGCCAGGAATCAAATTGGTAGCAGCTTTATCTTGGACTTCCAGCTCCAGAACTGTAAGAAAACCCATTTCTCTTATTTAAGCCACTCAGTCTGTGGTGCTTGTTATGGCAGCCAAAGCAGCAGAATGCATCTTCTGCTGGTATTCTGTGCAGTAGTCTGGGAGGAGGCTATGGTGAAGACCAGCTGGGGGTTCACTGTGTGGGTCTCTTCCTACCCAGGCACATGACTGGACTACATTTCCCAGCATTCCTTGCAGGTAGGTGGGGCCATAAACTGGATTTCTACTTAAGAGAATCTGGGCTTTTGTATTTTATACCACTTCCAGGGCTGTCCCTTACCAACTCTAGAATGGCCATCTGTGCTTGCTCTCTTCTCTGTCTGCTGATGGGAAGCGGAGATTCAAATGGAATTTGCCATGGGCCCAGAAATGGCAAAGACTCTCGGGTATTTTTAGCCTTGAGTTCATGAACCCTGGCCTATGGATAAAGTTTAAGAAGTCTACAAATTTGGTTAGAAAAACAGTGTTTCTCTATTTTCATGAAACTCTGCTTCGTTAGAAAAACATTACATCTCTATTTTCACTTAAATTTAGCATTTTTCTCTATTATGACTGAGGGCAAATAACTACAATGGTTGAAGTACTTCCTGTAACTTTGTCACCTGGGAAATCATAGATCTTTCATGTCACGTTATAGTTGCAGCTTTTCCAAAATATTTTATACTTAACACTGCTTTAAAATTGTGATAGTTATTAAACCTGCAGCTATATTTTATTATTTAATGCTTTAATAAAGAGGCACATATATTACTACATCATATCAAAGACCATTTTGATTACTTGACTTCAAAATAATTTTCTTTAAATCCTATATATTTTATTTTATGCATTTGAAAGCTATTATCCTGAAAAAGGGTTGACGGACTTCACCAGACTGCCCAAAGTGTCCAGGGCACAAAAAGGTTAAGAATCTCCGTACCCCATAGAAGGAACCTGTGACATGAAGGGGAAATAAACATTTTTTTGGGTTGACCTACTGAGACTTTGAAGTTGCTTGTTATATTTGCTAATCTTTGCAATAAAAGGATCTACACTCTCCAAGGACATGGGTCAGCAAAGGTTTTCTGTAACAGGTCAGATAGTAAATATTTTTGACCCTATAGGCCACTGTAGCTTAAAAGCTACCATACAGTATATATGCATGAACAGGCATGGGTAGATTCCAATATAACTTTATTTATAGGCCCTATAATTTGAATTTCTTATCATTTTGATATGTCAGTAATAGTATTCTTTAAAATTCTTTTCAACCATTTAAATATGTAAAAGCTATTCTTTGTTCATAGGCTATACAAAAATAGACACTGAACTAAGTTTGCCACCCCCTGATCTAAGACACCCATCAGGTGGTACTTCTACAAGAACTGGGGACGGTAATTGTGTTAACTGTTCAACTTGCTAGATGATTCACTGCAACACTGTACCTTTACTGGACATATCACTCAATGGCCATCTGAAGCAATTCTTAATTGTTTACTCTTTGTAAATCTAAATATCATCCTAATATCACATAAGTCCTTAATGTCAAGATTAGTGGTTCCTCAGCCTGGCTGAGCCTTAGAATAAAATGGAGAGATTCAAAAACAAAAAAACACCAAGGCCTTGGGCTTCACACAGGACCCAGTAAGTCAGAATCTCTGGGTTCTGAGCATGGGCACTGACATTCTCACAAAGCTCCCAGATGTTCTGTACAGTAAGGGAGGGAACACTGCTACATGCAGTGAAGTTGGAGATGAGTGTTGCCTCCCTTCCACAGTGAGGGGCTTGAATGAAAATCAAGATCTTTCCCCAGGGTCTTGATCTTCATTTGGTTTCAGTTTTGTTAGGTTGAAAATGGCACATATCATTTTTGGCTGCATAAATATAGGACATTTCCTCTCTTCTAGTACATACCATGTCATCAGAGCAGTATTGGTGCCAAATATCATTGAATGGGTCCAGCCTTTTGCTTGAAGTTTGAAAACTGGTAGTTTAAGGAATGCTTTTTGCCATTTGGTTCTTTTTCATTTTTTCTGACTTTTACTTTGTTTTTTTCCTCTCAGCCTCCATCCCTTTCTCTTTCCCTCATTCCCATTCCTCTTCCCTTCTAAAATATATTTATTGAGAACCTACTATGTACTTGATGGATACTTCTCTGAATGCTGTGAGATTTTTTTTTTTGGTTTTCCTCTGTATTGCCCCAAATTTTTTCAATTATTTTCCAACATTTAAAAATAGGGAATTTCACCGGTTCATTAGAGAAGATAGAAATGCTGGACATTTCCATGTGGTGACAATCAGGTCTGTCTGATTACCAGGGTCCCTTTACATTGGTGGGGTTGGAGAGGAGCCAGGTTCTTTCTGCTGAACTATAATCTCACTGCTTCCAAACATTTTGTACACATATATGTCTCTCATGTAACTGAACGTTTTTGCCCTTTTGACATATGTGCTGTGACATCTGCTGGAACCACTGTTTTAGAAAAATATCCCGTAATCTACACCTTTCTTTTCACACCTGCCACTAAGTGTTAAATTCTTCCATGAAAACAAAATATTCTGCCCTCATACATATCAGAGGTCTGCAACCTACAGATCATACACCAAATCTAGCCTGTTGCTTATGCTTGTATATAATTTTGTGAATAAATTATATTCGGGGAGGGAAATGAAACATAAGAGACTTTGGATGCAGAAACAAACTGAGGGTCTTGGAGGGGATGGGAGAGCCTGATTTTTGTTTTTGAATCTCTCCAAACTGAGGGCACATATTGCATGGAGCACTGGGTGTGGGGCATAAACAATGAATCTTGGAACACTGAAAAAATGAAACTATAATAAAGGAATACAGCCCTGTTCATTTGTTCATGTATTGTTTATGCTTTCTTTCAAGTGGTGATGGCGGAGTTCAGTAGTTGCCTGCAACTACTGTCTGACCCTCTAGACAAAATAAGTTTGCTAAACTGTGATTTAGCTATTTGGTGTAAGAAAGTTGTATATTTAGACATCTGTTAAGCAAGACTGATTTCATTTTTCGCTTTTCATTCAGGCGGTTCATATTATTGTGGCATCCACTTACTTCCACGTAGCCTGCTGAGCAACCTGGAGGGCTTTGCCCATCTATCAGAACAGAGCAATCTGAGTAACACAGAACAAAAATGGAAAGATATTGCCTTCAAATTAATTTGAGTCCCAGTCACTTGTTTTTCAGTCAATGGCTGAAAGAGTCATTAACAAAATTTTATTTCATCTTATTATCTAGGAGAACAAAAATTATTGCCTGACCATTTACTCCCAACCTGTGATGGAAAAAAACACTACTGGTTGGGTTTCATTAGACCATTTTAAACACTACAATTGCAACTAATTTACTTGACACATGTTTAAGATACAATGCTTATGTTAGGTCTCCAGTCGGCAGGAGAACAATCCAGTTTGTCAGTGCCTGACAGTAGCAAGATACCTATGACAGGGCTTCATCCTTTCCCAGGAAAAGCTTGTCCAACCTGAATTTTTTTTGAGTGTCCTCTTTTAACTCCAGCTTCTCTCTACCCCTGCTTGATGAAGAAGGACTTGTTAAAATAAGATCCATTCTCTACAAAGTGCTTACATGGTAATACTTTCTCAACCTTCCTCCATCCTGGGAAATGGATTTTCTGACAAACCTCATTGACTGTGATTCTCATCAAGAGGAAATATGCTATCATCCACCATGTTGGCCCATAGAATGAAAATGTTCTGTGGGAAGGGGTAACTGTTGGTTCAATCACACATTTGTGTCTTCAAGTATCTTAGAAGGTGTCTAAGATTGTTCTCAAGACTGTAGTGGGAATATCCTAACAAGGATAATATGGTCAGCTTTATTAAGATATGCATTAAGAGCCCTGAACTCAGAAGATCTGATTATCTCATCATAGCTCTACTGTCAAGAAGTCCTGGTGACCTTGGCATGGTTGTTTCATCTACCTGGGCTGTGTGTCCTCCACTATTCAACATTGTTACCACCCGGTGCTGTCTGAGAGCTCATCCCAACATTGCTATGACCATGGATGAGTCCAAATGAGAGAAAGAGTGTAGCATTTTGTAAAGCATCCTACAAAATAAGGAGTTCTTAGTCTGCTGCTCAGGAAGCCCTTAGAATTTCTACTGAAATTCCTTTCTTGTTTGCCTTTAGAAGTCCCTAAAAAGACATCAGTAAGTTTCAAATGGCAGAAGAGGGGGCAATTTGAAAAATTAATAAGACAGGAAAAACAAGTGTTGGAGAGGCTGCAGAGAAAGGGGAGCCCTCTTACGATGTTGGTGGGAATGAAATTTGGTGCAGCCGCTTTGGAAAGCAGTGTGGAGATTCCTTAAAAAATTAGAAATAGAGCTACCTTATGACCCTGCAATTGCACTACTGGGCATTTTCCCCAAAGATACAGATGTAGTGAAAAGAAGGGCCATAGGTACCCCAATGTTCATAGCAGCAATGGCCACAATCACCAAACTGGAAAGAGCCAAGGTGCCCTTCAATAGACGAATGGATAAAGAAGATATGGTCCATATATACAATGGAATATTAGGCCTCCATCAGAAAGGATGAATACACACCTTTTGTGGCAACATGGCTGGGATTGGAGGAGATTATGCTGAGTGAAATAAGTTGAGCAGAGAAAGTCAAATATCATATGGTTTCACTTACTTGTGGAGCATAAGGAGTAACATGGAGGACAGTAGGAGAAGGAAAGGAAATGTAAATTGGGGTAAATTAGGGAGAAAGATGAAACATGAGAGACTTTGTACTCAGAAACAAACTGAGGTTTTAGAAGGGAGGGGGTGGGGGGATGGGTGCGCCTAGTGGTGGGTATAGAGGGCACGTATTGCATGGAGCACTGGGTGTGGGGCATAAACAATGAATCTTGGAATGGTGAAAAAATAAAAAAATGAAAAAAATTAAAAAAAAAGAAGAGGGGGCAATTTGAGTTTCAGTAAGGATAATACCTGCAAAGAATTAAAACACATCAAATATACTGACTTCCACAAAGTCCTAATGATACCAAAAAATACACTGGTCACTTTGGAGGATGCTGGCAAAACATCTCAATATTTTAAAAGCTGACAAAGAGAATCAACCATTTATCATGCCTTCTTATGAAATCTGTCCCTCTAGATAATGATGAGGAAAAATTCCTTTTTAGGCAAGTATTCCAGTTAATAAAGAAGGAATAATCGAATTAAGAAATCACTATTTGTAACTGCTAAGAATTAATGAATGAGTAGTGAACTTCAATGACTGATAATCAATCACTGACGATCAATGATATCACAAAAAGAGGCAACTAGACATTATGTGCCTCCTGTTGACAGTAGACATTTTGCTGAAGAAGTCTTTCCTGAACAAAGAAAAAAAATACAATGTGAATCTGATTCGGTATCTTGATCTAATTACTAACATATAGGAGATTCAAGGGACATGACCACTTTAAACAATACTATGGAGATATAGTCCACAAGTGAAGACTTTGGGAAGAGTCTACAGGACAGAGGCAATCCACTGTTTCAATCCCCCCCCCCAGGGGGGGGGTGAAGCAAGACAGAGAGAAATCTGCAAGACTTGGGAAAGATATCAATCTGTTGTTATTTATGGAACTCACAGCCCTATTTGGATCCTGACTCAAGCAATTTACTAAATAATTATAAGATAGTCAGTAGGTCACAGGCAGCACTGATTTAGCTTTTGGTGATACTAATATTAATTGTTTATTAGTTTTGACAATCTTATTGCAATTATGTTTTTTAAAAGATAGCTTATCTTTTATGGTCTGATATATTTACAGATGAGATGATATGAGTTGCTTCAAAATAATCTGGGGTGGGAGGTGTTGGTGGGTATGAGGCAAAAGAAATGATGGGCTATGTACTAGTATTTGTTCACATTAGGTTATGGATAAACAAGTTTTCATTATACTATTCTATCTACTTTGTTTATGCTTGATGTTTTCTATAATAAAAAGTTAGGAAAAAAAACACAACTGCACCAGTATGCAACAAGTCATGGACCCCGCATCCTCATGAATGTTCAGGGACTGTGGCCTTAGAGCTGGCAGTTTTCAGAGCAGGGGGAGTGGGGTGAGGGCCTTCAAGACTTACTTTTCTATAAAATGTTTAAATTAGATTTTGAGTTGCCAACTCTGAAACCCACAGACCTTCAAAGCCCCTCCATAAAATCCAAGTCTTACACATACACACGTCTCAAATATCACTGAAATCTTTTAAATATCTCAGAAGTTATACAACCAACATAATGACCATTGCTTCCTTGCTAATAGGAAGGTGATCTCCAATAGACTTTTAGCCTGACTTGAGTTTTTCTAATAATATGTTGGATCTGACCTAAACCTGTTATGCTTCTTAGATACAACCTTGAATAAATGTGAACATAACGCTAGATTTCACTTTATTCGAAGAGATAATTTTATGTTCAGATTAAAATATTTGGCAAAAAGAGTTTTTATTTCCATTTGTAGAATTTGCTGAGTGTGTTAGGAGGACAAATGGAATGGTCCTAAACAATACAAGACATGTCTCTAATCCTACTATGGGATTTCAAAATCCTCTTTGGCATTTAGGGCATTTTTGAATAAAATGTCTTCACTTCTTCTCTCCTTGAGACTACAACCAGTGTGTAAGCTGAATAATTATATCATCAAAATCCCACCCCATAGAGGCAATGGTTCAGGGAGTCTGCAGAAAGCACGCTCAGAGTGCTATCAGCCAGTGACCAGCGGGCTAGGACAGTATTATTGAGAAAGTCTGGGTTGCATTGTACACCTTTTCTATGTTACTTTAGGGGCACATTTTATTTTGAAAAAGACTGTAAATAAAAAATAAAGTATTTGGAGAATTTTTGACTCTCCTCAAAACCATTAGAGACATCTTTGTGTGTACCAAAACTCAGTTTAGGAATCACTGACTTAGATCCCGGTTTTAAACCTTCAGCACTTGGAAGGGGCCAATTTGAGAAAAGAAAAACTGAAAAGATTATTGGCTGCTTTTTGTGATGCCAGCACCCCAAGATGCTGTTGCAGCCCATCAAGCAGTCAGCTACTCGGCTGCACATTTGAAGCCCTTCCCATGCCTCGAGGCTCTCTTTTTTTTTTTTTTTTTTTTTTTTATTGTTACTAAATTTTTTTTTTCCAGTGTTTCAAGATTCATTCCCCATTCCCCACACCCAGTGCTCCCCGCTTTAGGTGTCCCCAGTACCCACCACCAGGCTCTCCCATCCCTCCACCCCCCTCCCTCCAAATCCCTCAGTTTGTTTCTGTGTTCAAAGTCTCTGTTGTTTCGTTTCCCTCCCTAGATTACCCTAGTTCCCATTTGCTTTCC
>PITA01016845.1:0-45229 GCA_004023965.1 Spilogale gracilis
TGTAATTCTGTTTTCAATAAAGAATAATCAGTCCTGAAAACAAGATTCACTTAGAGTTAATGAAATCTAAATGGAATGAGCTCATTTTGCCACTGTTAAGTTAGGGGTGTATCTACATGTTTTACCCCAGTCCCCGCGGTGATTCATTATTTTATTTTGCCCATCTTCATAAAGAGATGGTCATTCTCTCATAAACTCCAGAAATCAGAAAAATGACAAAAATGAATGTCTTAATTTTATTTTATCATGCTAGTTTCAAATAGAACTTTAGAAAGCCTCTAAGATTATAGTTCTTGATTCTCTTTCTGTAACATGGTGAGCACAAGTATTAGATCTGCAAGCATGGTTTTTCCCTAATCAAATCAAGGTGGGGGAGGGAGAAAAGTCTCCAAATGGGAATGAAATCCCCAGCAGTGTTTACAGCTGTGGCTGCATCAGTGGGTGACTTATAATATTAGAAGAACACTGAGACTTTTAAAAACAAAAACAAACAAACAAAGGACACTGGGGCCTACTTTTGGTGATCTCAGTGACGGTTGTATCCCAACAGCATGGGTCACTTGAGGTGAAAGATTAGTAGGTTGTATTAAGGCCCAAGAGCTCAGAAAACCCTATTAGAAAGCCCTTTGTATTCCTGGTTTGTATTAACCCACAGGACTGAGATCTTACCTCAGATAACTCTTGAATGGTCATCCTGCAGTTAATTTTTCACCACCTTCCTATATCATATCAGTTGAACAATATTTGAAGTATGTGGCACAGGGCCAATTGTCTTTAAGCAGTTCTGTGTTGGCCCTTCTTTCCAGTCTCCTGGATGCTAGAATGATTAACAAAATGGTAGCTCTGTAGAATTAGGGAGTAGTCATATGGGTCTAGCTTATATGTTAGTATCATCCAAGAGTATATTGAAGCCGTCTTTTCACTGGGCCACTCTGCACTTGAGGGTCACTCCTACCTCTCTGCTCTCCAAGAATAAATGTAATTTGACACTCAAATCAGTAAAAAAAAAAGTTATCAATCCACTTTCTCCTACTAACACTCTGGTCAGAATGAGAAGTGTGATGTTTCTGTACTAATTTGGTGGTGGTGCTTTTTAATGTAAACTGCGTAGAACTACATTTTGGAAGGGATGGGAAAAGTAATCGTGGGTGGTCTTTGAGTCTCCGTGCATGACTTTTTTGTGTTTTTCTCTCCGCCAAAGCAGAGAGATTTTAATAGATAATAGGGAATTAAATAGAAACATCATCTAATAAGTATGATGTGTGCTGTCACTGTTAATTCAAACATAATGAACAATGACTGAATAATAATGGCTGCATACAGAGGTCTGCCATATGCTCATTCTGGATGATTGTTGCAGGATGTTTCCTTAAATATGGATGCCATGAGCTAGCCAACAGCACTCCAAATAATCAGATTTTCTGCTGCTCTCAGACCTCTCATAGGGATTTTAGCTTTTTCAGTTAGCTGAATCATAAAAATGAAATCAGATCCTAAAGGATTTTGTAGATGGTAGGCAGTGGGAGAAGGAAGGAGGGGGAAGATGAGGAAAGAGGAAGGGAGGACAACAGAGTGAAGAGAATGAAACCCTAATGCTTTTTCCCTGGACCAGAAGAAGGATCTTCTGAAATTAAACAATCTGTTTACCACTCCTTCTTCCCCCATCTAAAGTCAAATTAACTTCTGCTTTATAGAAAGCTGGCATGCTAATGGCACACAGTATATTTAAATGGACATTTCTTTTTGTATAACATTCTAATGTCTAATTGAAGTCCAAATTACACTGTATTCTGATATGTAAGAATTGATCCTTCCATAGTATTCTGTGAAATTGGTTGATGTAATTAGTCTGAATGAACTGATGGCTTGCAGAATTTGGTCTTATTTGTTCCAAAGGACTGGATGCCTCATCTGAAAGAGTTAGAGGGGAAGGCCCTACTTTGAAGTAGAAAGGACATTAGATTTTGCCAGATTGTATAGGTTGAAGTGTCAACTTTATTACTTATGGTCTTGAAGAAGACTGTGAAGCTCCCAGAAACTTACATTTTCTTACTCATCAATATGGTTGGGATGGGTGAGAATTATGAGGTTATGTAAGTTGAAACACTTTGTGAACTATAAGATATTAGACCCTGCTTCTCACAGAATGTTGTGTAGACCAGTGGCACTAGCATCACCTAGGAGCCCACAAGAAGTACAGAATCTCAGGCCCAACAGCAGATCTACTGAATTAGCATCTGCACCTCAGTAAGCTCCGCAGGGGATGTATAGGCACATTATAATTTGAGAACTACTTTGCTGTGCATATATTGAGTGTATTATAAAAAATATTTTTCCAAAGGAGTAAAATTTTGAAAATCGAAACTGGTGCATATAATCTTATAATCTTTGGAGAGAAGAGACTAATGACAAACCAACCTCATGCAAAAGAAAAAAGTAGGGGCGCCTGGGTGGCTCAGTTGGTTAAGCAACTGTCTTCGGCTCAGGTCATGATCCCAGAGGCCTGGGATCAAGTCCCACATCTGGCTCCCTGCTCAGTGGGAAGCCTGCTTCTCCCTCTCTCACTCCCCCTGCTTGTGGTCCCTCTCTCTCTGTGTTTCTCTCTGTCAAGTAAATAAATAGAATCTTTAAAAAAAAAAAGAAAAAAAAAAGAAAAAGGTAGTCTGAACTAAAAACAATTTTAAAACATCTCAGTATCCAGAAACAATACCCACACGTCTGCAAGGCATGTCCTAGGATCCATAAACAGTAAACACAAACCTTTAATTTTAACCTTTCTGTAGCATGAATATCATTGATTGGTGTGATGTCCATGAAAGTTCACCACGATCAAAAGATTTTTATATTGTTATTATGATGGTAAAGAAGGAAATATGTTGATACAGTCACAAAAGATTTTCTTCCATAAGTGTTGCAAAGTATTCGTTCATTATACTCAATAACCAGAAGAGTTAAACCTTAATCCTTGCAAATTCTGGTGATTCATGCCTTTGATTTCACTTTCTCTTTGTTCGCTCAGTGGAGGCAGCAACCCTGTCTTATACTGGTAGGATATGATTGAAGTGTCCTGGAAAATTTCAATTCCAAACGGAAATAGATGCTGGAATTTCCATTCCTTTCGCAAATGAGACTGTTGATTCGGAGGAAAGGGAAGAGAATGGGAGGAAATGCTCTTTGATTAAATTTTTTAATCTTAAGAAGTTTGGGGAAAATATAACCTGTTTACTTCGTGCATAATTTTGATATCTACTCCCTGTGGACCGAAATTCTGTATTTTATCAGGTTTTGAGAGCTACAGTGAATGTGCAACAGCACACAATCTGAGATAAATAAGGTTTGAAAATAACCTGCCTAACAAAAATGTAGCAGAGCTTGTCATTTTTAATCATTGACTTAAATATACAGTTTTTTAAATGTATGATTAAAATTCAAGTGTGTTCACATTCAGTTATGTCTATAAAACAAAGTGAATTACAGACTTAACCAATTATCATGTTCACTTCCTTATTGGAGAAAAGGCACACACACATACACACACACACACAACTTTTTGAGATTTGTAATCACTGGCTTAATCACATCTACAATATGACTAAAAATTTCTGAGTCCTTCTAGAGTTTTAAATACCTGATGTATGAACTTTCTGAATATAGAATAACTAGTTCCTTCCCTTTTTCTTAAACAGTGCTGGGACCAGGGCCACAGATGCAAGTAATGGAACAGTGACTTAGAGAAAAGGATATTTAATTATCTCACAAAACACAAGAAGTCCAAAGGTGGCCAGTTTGATTGGCGCAGTGGCTCAGTGATGTCATCAAGGATCCAGGCTCTTTTAACTCTACTTAGCTGTTCTAAGTACATTGATGATTTCTTTTATTAATCATGAAATATGCACCCCAGTTCTAAACATCATATTTCACAGTGGCAGTCTTAGCTGAGGAAAGTTAGCAAGTTGCAAAACGATCTCACTTCACTGTCTCAGCTTTTATCAGGTGGGAAAATCTTTACCAGATGCCATTCAATAAATATTTCATCGCACCTCATTGTCCCCCTGGTGGTCATCGGTACTCTTTGCTGCAAGGAAAGAAGGAAGGTAATCTGGCTTTTTTAGTTTCATTAGTAGAAAGCAGGCAAGAGAGAGGGGGTTTGGAAATGGTTGATGGATGGGGGGCTGACAATGTCTGACACCATCCTACAAAGCAATAAAATTGGCTTGTTTCAGAGGCTTCCTGTGTATTGTCCACATGTCAAATACTAGTATGCATATGGAGCATTTGGAGATCTTGCTGGAACAGAAATCATAACACAGTAGGTATAAGGTGGGGCCTGAAAATTTGCTTTCCCATCAAGCTATCAGGTGATGTCAATGCTACCAGACCACGGATCATGCTTTGAGTAGTACATTTTTATATGATGTCTGGTCTATCACAACTTTTTCTTCTCCCTAATCTCATCTTTAATTTATGTCTTCTGTGATTTTCTGTGTGAAGCTCAATTTGTCCTTTATCTCTTTTATTTTATCACTTGTCCTCACAGGTACTTTTAATGAGAAAATGTGTATATGTAAAGTATTTAGCACAAACAAATGTTAACTGCAACCCTTTAATCTTCCCTTCCCTACCCTTGCGTAGTTAATTCATAAAAGATTGTTTATCCCCCACACTTCTTCCTCTTTCAAAATTCAATTTCTGAAGGCAAACTACAAATACCTAAGCTAATATATATATAAGTTTAGTGACAGTTATATCCTCATGTCAAGGAAAAGAAACCCTCTATTGTGACTCAAAAACAAATTGTTACTTATTAGCCACCTCTCATATTGATGAGAAGGTGAGAATATGTTTACCAAATTGTCACAGAATTCCTTATTTAGATGGACATCACCTTATCTAATGAAACTTTTTATTCCTTAATGAAAACACATAGGAAATGAAACACTATTTCTCAGGCAGTGCTATCGTTTTCCACCTTTGTTTATGCAAAGGTGTACAATAGAATGCTTTACAACTGTTTTGCACTGTCAGTTTGCAGGGTTTCAGTTAATTGAAGGCTAAATAGACTGACCTGAACTCACCTAGAAATCATTTGTGCTCATGATCTTATTGGAAAATACATTTTTATTTCTAGTCCATCAGCTTACATATATACTTGCGAATGTGTTATCTTTTCATTGGTAAAAGAAAACTTAACATTCTACAACTCCTACTGTCCACTAGAGCTTTCTGTGATGGTGGGAAAGTTCCAGAGCTGCACTGGCCAATGTGGTAGCCGGTAGCCATGTATAGCTGCTGAGCACTTGAAACATGGCTGCTCCAACTGAGGAACTGATTTTTCAGTTTTATATCATTTTCTTTTCAATTTCACTAGCCATTTAAGACTAGTGGTTACCATATTGGAGACACATCTCCGGAGACACCGAAAGGCCTTGGTTTTGTTGATCTGTTTCATTATTGTTAGTGATTGGTTCTAGAGGTTACCACCTCCTTCTTGTACATGGGCATTGTCTAAGCCCACTTCATTTTTTAGAAATGAAATTGTGCCCTACAAATGAGCTAAACTATAAATTTTAGAAGTATATATAGTAAGAAAATATGTAATGAATATTTGGGGCACAAGAGGACAAAGATACTGATTAAAATTTTCTGACAAGAAAAAGCAAAGAACAGAGATTGTAATAATTATTTGAATAGTAATTCTCCTTTTTGGGTTGAAGACTCATTGGCTTTATAGTTTTATGTCCATCTGAGTGAAAATTATTCCCATTTTACTAATACAGTCATCATCTAATTATTCACGTCCACGTCATGGATTATCAACACTACTTTTCATTGCTGTCATTAACTCGCTCATTTATTATGCATACTACACCAGCTTTCAAAAGGAATTGGAGATGATTCATTCGTGTCATCAGTTTGCCTAATCAAGTATTTGTCTGGATATTTATAAAGCTTGAATATGGCTTCTTACACAGTAAAAATGCTCAGCTGTGAAGAATCTCACAGTATTTATATGTGAATATCCCACCTGACCTCATCTTATTTTTCTTATTTGTAGTTTCATTTGATCATATTTTTATCCTTACTTACCTTTTATCTTGTATATACCTGAAATTCTTTTGTAATAAGGATGGATAAAAATCCACAATTAAAAGTAAATATTTAGAAGAGTACTTATGATAGCTTACTTGAGGGGCTAGAAATGTATGTATTTATAATATTCTAGAATGAGATTTAGAAATATGTATCAAAATACTTTTACATAATAATTTACTTTTAAGATTATATAGATGTGTGTAAGATAATCACTATTATAATCCCCATTTTAAATGAAGAAACTGAGACACACTGAAGTTGAGAAACTTGCTCAAGTGGAAACAGCTGGTCATTGCCACAAGGGGAATGAAACCTCAGGTTGATCATGCCAGGGCCTTGCCTCTTAGCCACTATCCTATGGGAAATCAGAATATTTTATTTCCCTGAGCGGCACTGTTTTACGGCATTAGATAATTACAAAAGGCCTTGTTACCACTGTGTTCACTTTCTTGTATGCCAGACGAGGCCTTGGGGCAAATGTCATACTGCCCCCCGGAATAGGCCACCTTGCACAGGGTCCAGGCCTATTATGGCCTCATGTTTACGTTGAATTAGAATTTTCATTAATTGATAACCTTTAAAGGACAGCATCTCTTTGAGCTAATGCAACCAGGAAATTAATTTCACATGGTTGCATTCTGTGTCACCGAGGCCATAGAGTCCTAACAAAGGTTAGGAAATGCAAGCGGTGACTCTCAGCATGAATTCTCTTGCACAGCAAACATGTAAAAATTTAGAGACGCAGTGAAGCACATACTGTTTATTTTTGCTTCAATATATATTCCCCCATGAACGAGCCAGGCGCTGGGGAGCATCTGCCTTATTTTACTGTTGTACATTTTTTATTTGACACTTCAATATTGCCTTTGGTATTGTTGTCTAATACACTTCATTATTTTAAAGTGCATTATTTCCCGAGTTTGACAGCATATTTGGCACTGTACTGTGTGTGAGAAGAGAAAGCTCCATTCGGAGTGCACGCTGTTGTCATCCTTCAGCTCTGGTTGGGGGTGCCCAGAGCAAGCGCCTCCAGGCGTGGCCGTGCAGGGACCGGGAACAGAGGTGGAGGAGGGAGCCTACCTGTGCCTGTCTCAGTAACCTCTTTACTGGTATTCTCTCCGAGCGTCTTGGAAGTCTGGTAAAGAAAGTTCCCTGCTCCTCTTCATGAATGTTTCTACAGGGTAGGGGTAGTCATCAAAAGAGTGGGCTCTCTGCTGACTGCTTTTGTTTAAATTTCACATTCTTCACTTATTTATTTATTGTACTCGTGTGTTAAGGTACATGTGCGGGAACTGTCTTGTACCAGCTTGTAGGAGCTGATATCGCACATCTCTCCCAAGTTCATATTCAGTGATATCATGTTGGAGACTTAGAACTGGACCTGATCGGAATATGTGCGCAACGGAAACCAGCAGATTCTACAAACCGCAGATTCTTCCGTGTCCTTCCCTCCTCCTGGCTCACCCCCCTCCCCTCCCCTTGAAGTTCCAGCTAGCCAGCACACTACGGGATATAATATACATTACACCAAATTACAGATGGCACACTCGTCTTAAATAGACAGCTTTTTGATTTTTACTTATGTATACAGCACTACCTAGGTCAAGATACCGAGTATCACTCCAAAAATGTACCCGCCTGCTCTTTCCTGTCGAAACCATTTCCACATATGGGAATCATTATTTTGACTTCTAGGACCATCAGTCAGCTTTGCCTCTATTTGAGATATATAAAAGGAATCCTCGTTACTTCCTCTTTTTTTTTTTTTTTTTAAGATTTTATTTATTTATTTGACAGAGAGAAACACAGCGAGAGAGGGAACACAAGCAAGGGGAGGAGAGAGGGAGAAGCAGGCTTCCCGCCGACCAGGCAGCCCGATGCGGGGCTTGATCCTGGGTCTCTGGGATCATGACCTGAGCCGAAGGCAGTCACTTAACCAGCTGAGCCACCCAGGTTCCCCGTCACTTCCTCTTTTGAATGTGACTTCTTTTTGTTTAAGATTACATCTGTGAGAGCTGTGCATGTTTCTGCGTGTACCTTTGCTTTGCTTTTTTATTTTTGGCAGTATAAAGTCGTCCTATCTAATATGTTATGGGGGTAGTCCATAGCCACATGTGGTCATTGGGTAATTGAAGTATGTCTAGTGTAGTTGGAAAAAAATGAATTTTTACTTGAATTGAGATATGCTTTACATGTAAAATACATTTTCAGTTTTGAAGGCTTGTAATCCAAAAATGTCTTCTAGCTTCTGGTGGTTGTTGTCAGTCTTTGGTGGTCCTTGAGTTGTAGGTGGATTGCTGTTTTCTTCTCCATGTCTAGAATTTCTGTTGGTTTCTTTGTCACAGAGTCCAGTTCTCCAGGGAAATTTTTGATCTTCACATTGATTTTCTTGACAATTAGTTAGCTATGTTGGCATCCTCTCTGTGTCTTCTGATGTTCATATCTGTTTCTGTGTCTCTTGTCTTTTTGCTTTTCTCCTGGCCTTGTCTTGTTATTTTAATAGTTGGTAATGGCTTATTGACTATTTAGCACATGTTTGAAATACCATGGAGGCTCAGCATATTATTTATTATCTTTTTCCTCAGGGGACACTTTGACATGGGTGCAGGGATACCACCTCAGCTAAGGGCTGAACAGGCTCAAAGCTGGGTGGTAGTTTTTACATGACTCAGTCTACCTTTGCTTCAAACCCTCCCATCATCTTTTAGCCCTTCAGGTATTCTACCTGAGAACCTGAAATATTTAGGGTTGCCCCCCAACACCCTGGTAATTTGTAAAATCAATTTTTATCTTTCTATCTTCTAGCATATGATTATTAATCATTCCCCCATGCTTTTAAGTTCTTTTCTTCCTTTCATTTGGCTTCTTGGTATTTTGACCAGCACC
Organism: Spilogale gracilis; assembly: GCA_004023965.1. Taxonomy (NCBI): domain Eukaryota; kingdom Metazoa; phylum Chordata; class Mammalia; order Carnivora; family Mephitidae; genus Spilogale; species Spilogale gracilis. Next base: position 8,980 of record PITA01016845.1, read on the forward strand.
ATTTAAGAATCAACTTCAGAATCCCTGCAAGGGAAACCTTGTGCTGAGAGCTGGGATCACTTCACCTGGCCTTTCAACCTCTTCTAATCTGGCAGTTCCAAATGTCACTTTTGTCTTGGCAGCACCATGAGATTGTCAGAAGCTCTGCTGGCTTCTCTGCCAGTTAGTGGCTGACATCTGCCAGCCTTATTAGCTTCTCATTCTGTACCAGAAATTGGCAAATGACCTGGGGGAAAAGCAGTGTGCAGAAAGTTGGGCTCAGCTCAATGCTCTTTCTTCCCATTATCTTGGCTTCTGCAGTCCTGGCTTTCCTTGGCAGGCCCTTTTACCTTCAGACAGATGTTTTGGTTTGTTATCTACCTTTCCTGGTTCTCACTGGGAGCTTTGTTCTTCACTCTACTTCATCAAAAGCAGGAGTTGCAAGTTAGCATTTTAAGCAGAACTCAGACAGTTTTATTAAAATTTAATTTCAATCACAAACATCATATTCCATTCTTTCCTTCACTGAAACCCCTAAATTATATGCTTTGAAATATAAATAGGAAACACCTCTTTCTCCCTGAGCCATCAGCCCAACAATAACTATTAAAAGAGCACACTATAATGTATAATGGAAACCAATTTCCAATGCAAGTATTACTGGAAACTAAAGCTGTGTTCTAGGGTAAGTCAAGGCATTTCTGATACCTTCTCTTATACAAAGCCTTCCCTTTCTACCCGGGCCCACTAACCTGGATTAGGTTTTAAAGTCCAGAGCCTGATTCACTCTATTACATACTCTAATCTCTGAATTGGCCTAATTCCTTGTCACTCAACTCAACTTTATTGTCTAATGCTATTCTATTCTCATCACCCCTTGTCATCTCTACTTTCGCCATGCTGCCTGGCTAGGTTGGGATATCATCTTTAACTTATCAGAGGGTACTACCCATTTTGCTCCACTAAGCTGTCTAGTCTAGGCTGGCTTTGACTAGAACTATCTCATTCTGCCATAGCTCAGCATGAGCTTTTGAGAACTGCATTTCATGGTTTGATTTAGGTGACCCACAAGTTTTAGCATGTGCGCTAAGTCAGATCCATTGGAGGTGTGGCTACCTTGGTTGCTGAAAGAGGGTTAGAAGAGCTAATGCTCATATGTGACTCAAATATGAAAGGTACTGTATGCATTATGCTCATGTGACATTTTTTTAAAGATTTTATTTATTTATTTGACAGAGACAGAGACAGTGAGAATGGGAATGCAAGCAGGGGGAGTGGGAGAGGGAGAAGCAGGCTTCCTGCCAAACAGGGAGCATGATGCAGGGCTCAATCCCAGTACCCTGGGATTATGACTTGAGCTAAAGGTGGACGCTTAACGACTGAGCTACCTGGCACCCCTTAGGTGACATTTTGGGCAAGATGTGTTGCCTTTAGATCCCATCTAAGGAAAGAGGGAAGGAAAATGTTGTATTGTCTATCTATTATATGTTACATGTTTCTATATATTTTATCCCACTGCTTTCAGGTAATGGAGTATCTAAGGATATTTGATATATATCAGCAGAAAACTTAATTAACAAATGTTCTTCTTGGCTTGGACCTGAAAACAGTTTAATAGCAAATGAATATTTATATTACTATAGTTGATTTACATAAATGCCTACTGATTTCCAAAGTCATATATAAATGCTTTTATAATCAAATGTCAAGTTTATTGGGATATAATTTACTTTTAGGATATTAAGTATGTAGGTTGTGTAATTTTGACAAATGAATATACCCATGTGACCCATTCTCTGTCAAGACAGAAAACATTTTCATCATCCCAGAATGTTTCTTTGTACCCCTTGAGTCAAATACCTTGCCAATACATTGATCTTATTTCTATCATAGTAAGTTAGTTTTGCCTATTCTAGAACTATATAAATATAATTGTACAGTATATAAATATTATATAATATATATTATATAACATATAAATATATAACATAAATATAATTGTACAGTATATACTATTTTGATTCTAGAGTCTTTCTCTCAGATCATGATGTCATAGATACCAGTAGTTTTGATTCTTTATTTTTACTAAGTAGTAGGATTCCACAATATGAATAAACCATTAATTGCCTGTTCACTTGTTCATGGGTACTTGAGCTTATATTTGGGTTCTTTTGAATAAATCTTTAATAAATATTTATATATGAGGCTTTTTGTGGACATAGGTTCTCATTTTTCTACCTAAGATTAAGATCCTTTGGTAACCTTCGTATTATAGTCCTAGAAGACAAAGAAGAGAGGAAAGGGGACAAAAATTTTATTTCAAGGAATAATAGCAGAAAACTTCCCTAATCTGGAGAAGGAAACAGACATCTAGATTCAGAAGACACAGAGGACTCCCATTAAAATCAACAAAGGCATGCCAACACCAAGACATTATAATTAAATTGTCACAATATAGTGATAAAGAAAACAGATCTTAAAAGCAGCAAGACAAAAAGCCCTTAACTTGCAAGGGAAAACCTATAAGGCTAGCTGGAGACTTCTCAACAGAAACTTGACAAGCCAGAAGGTAGTAGCATGATGTATTCAAAGTACTGATTGGGAAAACTCTGTAGCCAAAAATACTCTATCCAGTAAGGTTATCATTCAGAATAGGAGAGGCAGAGTATCTCTGACACAAACTAAAGGTGTTCATGACTACTAAGCCAGCCCTGCAAGAAATATTAAAGGGGACTTTTTGAGTGCAAAGGAGGAGAGACCACAAATGCCAAAGACAAGAAAGGCCCATGAAAATTTTCAGAAACAATTACAAAGACAGTAAGTACATATCTATTAATAATTACTTTGAATGAGAATGGACTAAATGTTCCAATCAAAATACATAGGGTGTCAGAATGGATTAGAAAAACAAGACTATCTGTATGTTACCTATAAGAGCTTCATTTTAGACCTAAAGATACCTGCAGGTTGAAAGTAAGGGGGTGGAGAAACATTTATCACACCAATGAATGTCAAAAGAAAGAGTAACAATATTTATATCAGGCAAACTAGACTTTAGAGCTAAAACTGTAAAAAAAGAGACAAGGGCATTATATAATTATAAAGGGGACCATCCAACAAAAAGATATAAAAGAAGATATGCCCATTGTAAATATTTATGCACCCAACATGGGTACACCCAGATGTATGAAACAATAACAAGAATAAAGAAACTAATTGATAATAACACAATAATAGTAGGGGACTTTAACACCCTACTTATATGTAGAAAATCAACAAGGAGAGAATGGTTTTAATGATACCTTGGACCAGATGAACTTAACAGGTGTATTCAGAACATTCTATCCTAAAACAGCAGAATGCACATTCTTTTCTAGGGCACATGGAACATCCTCTAGAATAAATCACATATTAACTCACAGGACAGGCCTCAACAAACACAAAGAAGATTGAAATCATAGCATGTACTTTTTCTGACCACAACACTATGAAACTAGAAGTCAATCACAAGAAAAAATCTGGAGAGACCACAAATACATGAATGGTAAATAACATGCTACTAAACAATGAATGGGTAAAGCAGGAAATCAAAGAAGAAAGAAAAAAATACATGGAAACAAATGAAAATGAAAACACAATGGTCTAAAACCTTTGGGGTGCAGCAAAACTCTCCTAAGAGGGAAGTATATAGCAATACAAGCCTACCTCAAGAAGCACGAAAAATCTCAAATAAACAACTTAACCTTACTTCTAAAGGAGCTAGAAAAAGAACAACAGATGAAGCCTAAAGCAAGTAGAAGGAAGCAAATAATACAGATTAGAGTAGAAGTAATGACACAGAAACTAAAAAAGGCCCAATAGAACAGATAAATGCAATCGGGACCTAGTGCATTGAAAAAAAATTAATAAATTTGATAAACTTCTATCTAGACCTAATAAGAAAAAAAGAAAGGGCCTATATAAATGCAATTGCAAATGAGTGAGGAGAAATCACAACCAACATCACAGAAATACAATTATAAAAGATGTAGATTTAACTTTTAAAGAAATATCTATACTAATAATTATCTACTCCTTAATGTCTATTTTATCTACTCTTCATGTAAAGTATTATACATACAGTTTTTATATAATATATCTTTTCATTTCATTTTGAAACCTGTCTGTATCTTTATATTTAAAGGATGTTCTAATAAATTAGATCTATATGGGTCTTGCTTTATAATCCAATGTCAGTCTTTGCTTTAATTGGGGTGTTTATTCCACTTTAATTCAATGTATTCATTAATCTATTTTGGTTAAGTGTATCATCTTGGTATCTGAATTATACCTGTCCTGTTTGCTTTTTGCCCCTTCCCTGTTCTTCTGAAATGAATCAAGTAATTTTTTGTACTCCATTTTATTTTCCTTATTAATTTTTTAGTTATGTATCTCTTTTTTTGGGTGGATGTCTTGGAGCAAGAGTCAGTAAACCACATCTTATAGGCCAAATCCAAGATTGGTTTTTGTTTTTATTTTTATTAATTTTTATTTTTTCCCATAACACAGCCACCTTATCCCTCCCCCACCCACCTCCCAAAAACCCTCAGTTTGTTCCCTGAGAATAAGAGTCTCTTATGGTTTGTCTCCTTTCTTAGTCCCATCTTGTTTCATTTTTTCCCTCCTTACTCTCCATGACCCACCACCCTGACTCTCAAATTCCTCATATCAGAGAGATCATATGATAAATGTCTTTCTCTGATTGATTTATTTTGCTCAGCATAATACCCTCCAGCTCCATCCATGTTATTGCAAATGGCAGGGTTTTGTTCTTTTTTATGGCTGCCTAGTATTCCATTTGTGTGTGTGTGTGTGTGTGTGTGTGTGTGTGTGTGTGTGTGTGTAATACACTTTATCCATTCATCTGTTGATAGAAATCTAGGTTCTTCCCATTCTTTGGCTATTGTGAACATTGGTGCTAGAAACATTTGGGTGCACATGCCCCTTCAGATCATTATATTTGTATCTTTAGGGCAAATACCCAGTAGTGTGATTACTGGGTCATAGGGTAGCTCTATTTTCAGGTTTTTGAGGAATCTCCATACTGTTTTCCAGAGTGGCTGCACCAGCTTGCATTCCCACCAACAGTGTAGGAGGGTTTGCCTTTTCCTTCATCCTTGCCAACATCTGTTGTTTCCTGACTGGTTAGTTTTAGCTGTTCTGACTGGTGTAAGGTGTATCTCACTGTGGTTTTTATTTGTATTTCCCTGATGTTGAGGGATGCTGAGCACTTTTTCATGTGTTTGTTGGCCATTTGGATGTTTTCTTTGGAGAAATGTCTGTTCATGTCTTCTGCCCATTTCTTGATTGGATTACTTATTCTTTGGGTGTTGAGTTTGATAAGTTCGTTATAGATTTTGGATACTGCCCTTTATCTAATAAGTCCTTTGCAAATATTTTCTCCCATTCTGTCGGTTATCTTTTGGTTTTATTGACCATTTCTTTTGCTGCGCAAAAGATTTTAATCTTGATGAAGTCCCAATAGTTCATTTTTTCTTTGCTTCCCTTGCCTTTGGTGATGTTCCTAGGAAGAAGTTGGTTGCTGTGGCTGAGGTCAAAGAGGTTGCTGCCTGTGATCCCATCAGGGATTTTGATCCATTCCTGCCTCATACTGAGGTCTTTCATCCATTTTGAGTCTATTTTTGTGTGTGGTGTAAGGAAATGGTCCAATTCCATTCTTCTGCATGTGGCTGTCCAATTTTCCCAACACCATTTGTTGAAGAGACTGTCTTTTTTTCCACTGGACATTCTTTTCTGCTTTGTCGAAGATGAGGTGACCATAGAGTTGAGGGTCCATTTCTGTGCTCTCTGTTCTGTTCCATTGATCTATGTGTCTGTTTTTGTGCCAGTACCATACTGTCTTGATGATTACAGCTTTGTAACTTGAAGTCTGGAATTGTGAAAACCACTTTGGTTTTCTTTTTCAACATTCCTCTGGCTATTTGGAGTCTTTCCTGATTCCATATAAATTTTAGGATTATTTGTTCCATTTCTTTCAAAAAAATCAATGGTATTTTGATAGGGATTGCATTAAATGTGTAGATTGCTTTAGGTAGCATAGACATTTTCACAACATTTGTTCTTCCAATCCATAAGCATGGAATGTTTTTCCATTTCTTTGTGTCTTTCTCAACTTCTTTCATGAGTACTTTATAGTTTTCTGAATGCAGATTCTTTGCCTCTTGGTTAGGTTTATCCCTAGGTATCTTATGGTTTTTGTGTAGTTGTAAATGAGATCAACTCCTTAATTTTTCTTTCTTCTGTCTTGTTGTTGGTGTATAGAAATGCAACTGATTTCTGTGCATTGATTTTATATCCTGACAATTTACTGACTTCCTTTATGAGTTCTAGCAGTTTTGGAGTGGAGTCTGGGGTTTTCCACATAAAGTATCATATAATCTGCAAAGAGTGAGAGTTTGACTTCCTCTTTGCCAGTTCGGATGCCTTTTATTTTTTTTTTGTTGTGTGCTTGCTCAGGCTAGAACTTCTAGTAATATGTTGAATAACATTGGTGATAGTGGACAGCCCTACCATGTTCCTGACCATAGGGGAAATATCTCAGTTTTTCCCAATTAAGAATGACATTTCCTCTGGGTTTTTCATAGATGGCTTTTATAATATGAGGTATGTACCTTCTATCCCTACATTGTGAGGAGTTTTGATTAAGAAAGGATGCTGTACTTTGTCAAATGCTTTTTCACTATCTTTTGAGAGTATCATATGGTTCTTGTTCTTTCTTTTATAATGTATTATATCACATTGATTAATTTGAATATATTGAATGGGACTTGCAGCCCAGGAATAAATACCACTTGGTCGCTGTGTTCAACAAGGATATTGGTCTATAATTCTCCTTTTTGATGGGGTCTTTGTCTGGTTTTGGGATCAAGGTAATCTTGGCCTCATAAAATGAATTTGGAAGTTTTCCTTCCATTTATATTTTTTGGAAGAGTTTCAGGAGAATAACTATTAATTATAATTTAAATGTTTGGTAGAATTCGCCTGGGAAGCCATTTGGCCCTGGACTCTTGTTTTTTGGGAAATTTTTGATGACTGCTTCAATCTCCTTACTGGTTATGGGTCTGTTCAGGTTTTCTATTTCTTCCTGGTTCAGTTTTGATCTCTAGGAATGCATCCATTTCTTCCAGATTGTCCAGTTTGTGTGTACAGTTGCTCATAAAATGTTCTTTTAATTGTTTGTTTTTCTTTGGTGTTGGTTGTAATCTCTCTGCTTTCATTCATGATTTTATTAATTTGGGTCCTTTCTCTTTTCTTTTTGATAAGTCTGGCCAGGGGTCTAGCAATCTTGTTTATTCTTTCAAAGAACCAGCTCCTAGTTTCATTGATTTGTTCTACTGGTCTTTTGGTTTCTCTTTCATTGATTTCTTCTCTGGTCTTTATTATTTCTCTTCTCCTGCTGGGTTTAGTTCTTCTTTGCTGTTCTTTCTCCAGCTCCTTTAGGTGTAGGGTTAGGTTGTGTACTTGAGACCTTTCTTGTTTCTTGAGAAAGCTTTGTATTGCTATATACTTTTCTCTTAGGACCACCTTTGCTGTGTCCCAAAGATTTTGAACAGTTGTGTTTTTATTTTCATTTGTTTCCATGAAGTTTTTAGATTTGTCTTTAATTCCTGGTTGGCCCATTCATTCTTTAATAGGATACTCTTTAGCCTCCATGTACTTGAGTTCTTTCCAACTTTCCTCTCATGGTTAAGTTCTAGTTTCAAAGCACCATGGTCTGAAAATATGCAGGGAATGAGCCCAGTCTTTTGATAGCAGTTGAGACCTGTTTTGTGACCCAGGATGTGATCTATTCTGGAGAATGTGTGCACCAGAAAAGAATGTATATTCTGTTGCTTTAGGATGGAATGTTCTGAATATATCTGTGATATCCATCTGGTCCAGTGTGTTCTCTGTGTGTCTCCCAGGTTTTGATGCTTGTTTCCTTCACCAAATTAGGGTAATTCTGTGCTATAATTTGCTCCAATATACTTTCTGCCCCCCTCTCTCTTTCTTTTTCTTCTGGTATCCCAATTATTCTAATATTGTTTCATCTTATGGTATCACTTATCTCTCAAATTCTTCCCTCATCATCCAGTAGTTGTTTATCTTTCTTTTTCTCAGCTTTTATATTTTCTATCATTTGCTCTTCTATATCACTAATTCTCTCTTCCACTTCATCTATCCTAGAAGTAAGAGCCTCCATTTTTTATTACACCTGATTAATAGTTTTTTTTTTTTCTATTTCAACTTGGTTAGATTTTAGTTCTTTTATTTCTCCAGAAATGGATTTTCTGATATCTTCTGTGCATTTTTTTATTTTTGATCCCAGCTAGTACCTTGATAATCATCATTCTGAACTCTAGTTCTGACATATTACTAATATCCCTATTGATTAGATCCCTGGCCATCAATACTGCCTCTTGTTCTTTTTCTTTGAGGTGAGTTTTTCCACTTTGTCATTTTATCCAGATAAGAATGGTTGAATGAAAGAAAAAAAATACTGAAAGGGTAGTGATGATGCTAGAAAAATATACCTAACCAAATCAGAAGAGACCCAAAACTGGGGGAGAAGAAAGGAAAGAAATAAATCTCTATCTCTTACTCTGTCTATCTGTCTCTCTATATACATATTTGATTAGACTGGTAAATAGATCAGAGCCAGACACTTTGGCTGTATTTTGGTCTGTTAGAAGAAACTGCTTCCCAAAATTTTAAGGAAAAAATACTTACATATGTACCAAAAAAAGGATATACACAATGAAGGGATGGAATATGAACATAAAGATGAAAATTAAAGATTCTGAGAAAGAAATTGGTAAGTTGGTTTTCAAAGGAAAAAAAAAGAAAAAAAAGAGGAAAGAATGTGTTGAACCTAGAGACTAGAACAAAGCCTTGTGCAAGTTTAGGGTATATTTTTAACTATTAGAAGAAACTTTATCCCAAAGTTTTAAAGAAAGAAAAACCTATATGTATATAAAAAATAAGATTAAGTACAATGAAGGGATAGAATATGAGTAAAAAAATGAAAATTTAAAAAGATTTTTTTTAAAAAAAGACATTGATAAAATAAAGTAGTTGAAAAAACATTAAAATAGGAAAGAGAAAAAAATTAAAATTTAGAATAAAAAATAAAATGAAAAATTTAACTTTGAAAGACTAAAGAATCATGGGAAAAAAACCATGACTTCTATGGAATGCCTTTCCCTAGCTCTGAAGTTCTGCAGTTCTCATTGATCAGTGAACTTGGTCTTTTTTTTTTTTTTAAGATTTTACTTATTTATTTGACAGAGAGAAATATAGCTAGAGAGGGAACACAAGCAAGGGGAGTGAGAGAGGGAGAAGCAGGCTTCCCGCCCACCAGGATGCCTGATGTGGGGCTTGATCAGTTGCTTAACCAACTGAGCCACCCAGGCTCCCCTGAACTTGGTCTTGTCTGGATGTTTCCACTGATCTTCTGGGGGAGGGGTTTGTTGTAGTGATTCTCAGATGTCTTTGCCCGAGGTGGAACTGCCCCGCCCTTGCCAGGGGCCAGACTAAGCAATTTGCTGAGGTTTGATTTCCCCAGCTTTTGTTTCCTGATTGCTTTCCCAACAGCTTTGGAGGCCGGACATGAAGATGGTGGCCTTCCAGTCTCTGCCCCAGAGTCGCTGGGAGCTCGGGGCCCCACTCCTCAGTGCGCCCTCTGAGAAAAGCAGTCAATCATGCCTGTCTCCCTGGTTTCACCCTGCGCTCATCCAAGCCTGTGACTGAGCATTTTTATCTGTGATGCTGGGCCCCGTCTGGAGTCTCCATACTCAGCAGATTCCTGCAGTGTGCTCACGCCACTCCTCCTGGTGGAGGGGGGAGGGGATCTCAGCAGATCTGCCACTTGTGGGGTCCCTGCTCAAAGAGCAATGGCCTGAATGTGCTTTGGATCACAATTTAAAGTAAGCCTGAGCTGAGAGCCTGCTCCTCAACTCTGTCTCTGCAGCCGGCTTCTCCACTCCGATAGCTGGGAGTTCTGCCACACTCAGGCATCCTGGGTCCTTCTGTGACCCCGGGGATCCAGAGACCACACTGTCCCCACAAGGGTTCTATCCCCTGCTTAGCCTCTGGGGCGACTTCCCTCAGTGGAGCAGACATCTAAAAGTTCCGATTTTGTGCCCCGCTGCTCTCCTGCTGCCCTGGAGGCAGCCCCTCCCCCCGTGGTCTGTCTTCCCAAATGTCGCCTCCTATTCACTTCTCCGGGTGTCCTACCTTCCAGAAAGTGGTCCCTCTTCTGTTCCTAGAATTGCTGCTCTTCTTCTCTTCCATCCTCTGTTGAGTCTGTAGGTGTTCTGACTGGTTTGATAACCATCTAGCTGAACTCCTGGGACCTTATGATATCTAGGTCTCCTACTCCTCCACCATCTTGCTCCTCCCTCCCCAGGATTGTTTTTGTAAATTAAGTTTTGTTGGATCATTCCTTCATTCATTTACATATTTTATATATATATATATATAAATATATACTATACTTTTGCAATAGTAGAATTTAATAGTTGTAACAGAGATCATATGGCATGTAAAGATGAAAATATTTAGTCTTTGGCCCTTGACTTTACTTGTTTGCCAATCCCTGCTCTAGAGAGGTAGAAGAAAGTATCTTGAACTTATCACAGTGTAACTCAGTAAGCATACAACCTTCAACAAACTGTATAAGAACTTGTGGTAGTACCTTTCCAATTACTACACTCCTGTACTTTGTGTTTTTGTGGTCACACATACTATATATCCTATAATAGTTTTTATAATTTTACTTTATATAGACTAGGGTTTTTTTTTTAAGATTTAATCTTATAGTGTATGTCTGCTGGAGATGAATTCCTTCAGCGTTTGCCTTTTAAATCTATATTTCTTCTTCATTTTTTAAAGGTATTATTGATGATGTGGGAAAAACTATAATAGAGTATTTAAGTTAAAACTTGGTGGGAAAGATGATGCTTGAATAGATAGTTTGCTTTTGTTGGTCAAATTTTTTTTTTATTGAGATATCATTGTGACATATTAGTTTCAGGTGTACAATATAATGACTTGATACATGTATGTATTATGAAACAATAGCTACAATAAGTTTAGTTAATATCCATCACCATACATAGTTACATATTTTTTCTTGTGACATGAACTTTTAAGATCTACTCTCTTAGCAACTTTCTTATTAGCTATAGTTATCATACCATACATTGCATCCCAGGACTTATATTATAACTGAAAATTTGTACCTTTTGACCACTTTTACCCGTTTTTGCACCTCACTCACACCTCCTTGCCTTCTAGCAACTACCAAGCTCTTCTCTGTATTTATGAGTTGACTTTTTTTAAAAATTCTACACATAAGTGAGATCATATGGTATTTGTCTTCGTATGACCTATTTCAGTTAGTATATGCCCTTAAGGTCCACAATGCTATTGCACACAACAGGATTTCCTTCCTTTTATAGCTAAATAATAACCTATTTCCTTTACTCATTCATCCATTGATGACAATTAAGTTCCCTGTCTTGGCTACTGTAAATATGCTATAATGAACATAGGGTACACATATCTTTTTGAGTTAGCATTTTTGTTTTCATCAGAAAAATACTCAGAAATAGAATACTGGATGTGTGGTATTTCTATTCTTAATATTTTGAGGAGGCTTCATATCACTTTCCATAGTGGCTATACCAGTTTCCATTTCCATTCCTGTCTCCTTCGTTTTTGAGATTTTTTAAAAATTTTTTGAGAAAGAGAGAGAATGTCTATGTGAGTGGGGATAGGGGGGCAGAAGGAGAGGAAGAGAGAATCTGAAGCAGCCTCCAGGCCTAGTGTAGAGCCCGACATGGGGCTTGGTCTCACAACCCTGTTATCATGACCTGAGCTGAAATCAAGAGTTGGTTGCTTAACCAACTGAGCCACCCAGGCACCCCTGAGATATTTTCATTGGATAAAGAGTTCTGGGTTGACATTTTTTCCTTTCCTTTCCATTTACTTTCCTTTCCTTTTCCTTAAATCCTTTCAGGATTTAACGGATGTCTTTTCATTATCTTCTTGCCTCAGTGGTTTCTGATGAGAAATCAGCCATTACTTTGATCATTGCTGTCTGTATTTATTATGTCTTTGCTTCTCTGGCCACTTTCTAGATTTTCCTTACTGTTGACTTTCATCTGAATATACTTTCCCTCTGTGTGATTTACTTGATTTACTTTGTATTTATTCTGCTTGGGATCCCTGAGCTTCTTGTATTTGTGGGTTTTGATATCTTGCACTAGTTTTGGAATATTCTTTACTATTATGTTTTAAAATATATTTTTCAGTTTCATTCCTTCCTTTTTCTCCTTCTGAGACTCCAGTTACACATATGTTAAATTGCTTGATATTGTCTCACAGGTCTCAAATACTCTGTTTTTATACTTCTCCCCCTCTCTGTATTTGGCAATTTCTCTTGAACAGTTTTCAAGTTCACAGATTTTTTTTCCCTCTGCTATGTCCAGTCGGCTGCTAATCCCGTCTAAATAATTTTCCAAGTTTTATATCACATTTTTCATTTCTAACATTTATATTAGGCTCATTTTTATAGTTTTCACCTTTTAATTTTTCCATCTGTGCATGGATGTTGTCCTCCCTTTCCCCCTACATACTTTAACATTTGTATCATAGCTCTTTTAATGTTCGTATTGGACAGTTCCAGCATATAAGCTCTTTGCAGTCTGGTTCTATTAAATGTTCTTTTCTCTTATTGATAGTTTACAGTTTCTTGCCTTTTCTTGACTCTCATAACTGTTACTACATTCTGAACCTTGTATATAAAAGTAGAAAAGTAGAAACTGAGGAAAAATACTTAAGCCCAGCAAGAGCACCATGCCTCATCTTCTGTCCAGCTGTGGTTTGTAAATGGGCATGTGACGGTGAGGTGATGGTATGAGTCCATTCTGTCATCAGCTGAGGTATGTCTGGTCTTTGCTATTCACCACAGGTTTGTCTCAGTTCAGTTCTGTCAGAATTGAGCAGGTCGCGTGTATGTATACTGTGTGTGTGTGTGTGTGTGTGTGTGTGTGTCTTTCTCACCAATTGTGTCCCCCCAAATCCTTAGTAATATATGGCTAAAACTGGGTGTAGTTGTGAGTCTTTCTCCATTTTCTCCACTACTTTCATATTTCACCAGGCCCCAGTGTATCTTTACCTCAAGGGATTCTCTTTCAGTTTCTTTCAGCAACAGATAGCCACTGCCTATTATTTATGGAGGGTCCGGTGTCAGCATGGAGTGCCTTTAAGCCCTCCTGCGTATGCCCTCATGTTTAAGCAGTTCTGGTAGATTGAGATAACCTGGAAAGGGGCTCTCTCAGCTCTCCAGTTTTTGTTTCAGTGGTAGACAGCTGTGGCATTCATCTGGGAGGCCCAGCTTGCCTGAAACATTTCCCTCCCTTCTCCTGGGCCGCTCTAAGCTTTCACTATCATTCTCTCAGTTTTCCTGCCCTGCCCCAGCCTCTGTCATGAACACTCAGAAAGGCCTGTGGAAGAGAATGGGCAGGCCTGTCAAGTCTCCCCTTTCATCTGAGGTTCCAGCCTAAGGAGTCATGCCAGTCCACAGATAGCCTTTAAATTTGCAGGAAATTTAGCAGTTTTCTTTTTACCTACACTTAAGATGCCTTCTTCTTTCTTCTACTACTCAACTATGGAAGAAAGCAGACATGATTCTCTTCTGGGAAAGGCTTGTCACAATTTGAACTTCGTACAATGGAGGTTTTTTTTTTTTTAAATCATTATTATTTGTGACTTCACTTCTTTTATAAGCTTTGGGGGGGAAATCATTGTTTTTATATTTTATCTGGCTCCTTCTTTTATTAGAGTGGAGACGAATTTATCTTGTGACTTTCTATTCTTGTCAGACATGGAAGTCTATAACTGCTTTTTAATGTCTGTCCCTCAGGGGGTCAGAGTATCAGAGTAATGAACAAAGGAAGTGAATCGAAGCTGGCATTAACATCTTTATTTGGTGATGATGTGGAATCAGTTCCAAAGGGTAGGAATAGACCAGAATCTGGATTCCCTTAACTATGTCCTTTCCTTATCTTTACCACTTATGCTCTCTCTACAGCCAACTGTGGGACATAGCTCATCTGAAACCTATCACTTTGCAGCCCTGGTGGGGGACTGCTTTGCAGTTTGAAAGTGTGAAATGTGTGACGTAGAGAAGTAGGAGCAAAGCTCTCTGATAGAAAAAAAAACTGCCATACTCTTGAGAAGATGAGATCAAGAACATGCTCATAGTACCAACTCTGGGTATAATTTTGGCTTGTGTTCATGAAGGCCTCTTCCATACACTGTCTGCCTCATCACCTGTGGCATTTACTTAGAACAATTTTAAAAAGGAAAATGGATGAGTTAGAGCCTCATTGGAACTTAATAAGCATAAAGTTCTAGAATTGCCAAAGTTGGCTGTTGAGATCATTAAATTTTATTATTTTTTATAAAGATATCAGTTCAATAGTCATGAAAGGAACTTTATGTTTTTATTGAAAATGGACTCCAGTAATTTGTTTATACAAAATAATATAGCTCCTTGACATCAAAATGTAAATTCCATGAATTCCATGTAATTTCAGTTTTTTTGCATCTAAATTTAAAAACACATTAAAGTAGCAAATGCCTTGAAATACTCTTGTACTGAGCTTCCTCTTGTTTGTTGGACTAGTGGCATATTTGTTTAATCAATTATGCACACACTATTTTATAAATACCTTTGCCTTTAGACTTGACTTAAGATCTAGGTTGCATTAATTGAGGAATTTAGTTAGGTGCAACAATAGTTCTTGGTTAGTGTAAACCACAAATGATTAGGATTCAGAGAACTGATAAAATTTTGTTTAGTATATCAAAAGTGATATTAGTAGCCAACCAGAAGTTTATCCCTGTAAGTCCCTATAGCCATGTTAATTAAGGCCATTGGTTGATGATCTGATGGTCTTCTCTTTAAGATGTGGTCTGAGCCACCTTTCAGAATAACAGGTGAGGAATAATCCTTACAGAACTAAAAATGGATTATGTAGAAAGGTTTTGAGGCTTACTTGAATAGTAAATATCACAGCTTGCTTTCCTCATTCCCATGCTCCATTTGTACCTATGGATGGGAGATAGAAGCATAAATGAATTCTTGTAGGATTCGGGGTACAGTCCTTTTTCCTAAACCCTGTGTGTCTCTCTACACTGGTTCTTATCTATCAATGGGAGGTGGACACTAGAAGAATCCAATAATAGACGGATCCCCAAAGAGACACGGTAGAACTGAATTTTAAAGGAATTTTATGGAGAGGGAAGAATTTTTTTCAGTACAAATGAACTATAAAATTGCCCAGCCCATCCCTCAAATAACTAAATCCTAAATAGATCAGCAGTCATCTTATATTATTTTTAGTGACTTCATATGACTTAGCAACTCACAGAAAGGAGAGGACATGCGATTATTTATTTTTTTGGAGATTATGCTTTAATGATCAGTTAAATATTAAACTAGCTATTTCCAGCCAACAAAAGACATTCCATCTTTTTCTCCCAATACTCGATTAATTAGCAAGTTACACTTTTTAGTAGATGTGCCAAAAATTCTATGCATGATACAAATAAAACTCATGAAATTTTCAAGTGTGCACTATTGATTGAGTCATAGTAGCCCTTAGTTTTTAGTTATTCTTGGGAGGTTGCTATCACAAGTAGGCCAGATGTGAACTCAGATTTTTTTTTTTTTGAGGTTTCTCTATCCTAATTGCTTTCCATCTTAACTGAGAATCACTCATGAAGCTTTTAAAAAATCCCTAAGGCAAGCTTCACCTCAAACTGACATCAGAATCTCTGTTTTTTAACCTCTCTGGGTGATTCCAAACTACAGCCCAAAATGGGAACAGTTGCCCTCTCTTTAATCTCTGAGTGGTGCTCAAAGTGTGGTCCCTACCAGCAGCATTAGCAGCATCTGGAAAATGGTTAGAACAGCAAATTAATATAAATAGGCTATACATATTCAAAGTTTAAAATCAGACATTTGGCATATCTGCTTCCCCAAGAAATCATCATCATAGTCAAAATAATGAACCTATCCATTACCCTCAAAGATTTCCTTGCACTCTTTGGTAAATCCTACCTTTCTTCCTCTTCATCTCCAGGTAACCACTGCTCCAGTTTCTGCCACATACATTCCTTTTCATATTCTAGAACTTTATGTAAATGGAATCGTACAATATTTACTTCTAAAAAGTTAATACTTTTTGAGAGGTTTTAGGTCTAAGAAAAAAAATGAGCAAGAATGTACACAGAGTTTCCATCTACCCACTCAGCCCCCAACCTGCCACACCTAATTTCCCCTATTTTTGCCATCTTGCATTAGTGTGGCACATTTGTTACAATTAATGAGCCAATGTTAAGACATTATTATTAATGAAATCCCTTAGTTTACCTTAGGGTTTACTCTTTGTGTTGTACATTATATGGGTTTTGGCAAATGTGTAATGACATGTATCGGTGGATACAGTATCATACAGGAAAATAGTTCTACTGCCCTAAAAATCCCAGCCCTCCACCTCACACCATCCCTCCCCTCCCCTGATAACCACTGATGCTTTTACCGTCTCCATGGTTTTGCCTTCCCCAGAATGTCATATAGTTGGAATTATACAGTCTGTAGCCTTTTCAGATTGGCTTCTTTCACTTACCAATATGCACTTAAGGTTCCTCCATGTTTTCTCATGGCTTGATAGCTCATTTTTTTTAAATCACTGTGTATGGATGTACCACATAGTTTTATTGTTCATTTACCTAGTTACAGTCATCTTGATTGCTTCCATGTTTTATTGATTATGACTAAATCGGCTATAAACATTCATGTGCAGGTGTTTGTGTGGACATACGTTTTCAACTCCTTTGCGTTAATGGCAGGGAGCATGATCGCTAGATCATATGGTAATAGTATGTTTAGTTTTGTAAGGCATAGCTGACCTATCTCCCAAAGTAGCTATACCATTTTGCTCCCCCCCCCCCAGCAATGAATAATACTCCTCGTTGCTCTACATCCTCTTCAGTATTTGGTGGTGTTAGTGTTTTGAATTTGGGCCATTCTAATAAGTATAGAGTAATATCTCATTGTTATTTTAATTTGTGATTCCTTAATGACATATGACATTGAGTATCTTTTCCTGTGCTTATTTTCCATCTGTATCTTCTTTGGTGAGTTGTTTGTTCATATCTTTTGCCCATTTATAAAACTAAGTTGTATTCTTTTCCTTATTGTTGAATTTTAGGATTTTGGCTACAGATTCCTTATTTGAACTGCATTTTGCAAAGATTTCATAATAATCTTTGGTTTGACTTTTCATTCTTTTCATGTACTGTTTTTGACTGTCTTCTTTCACCGGCAAATTTATTCTGAAACTCAGCCATGTAGTTGTATATATCAATAGTTCATTCATTCTTATTGTAGAGTAGTATATCTGGTGTATGGATATACCATAATTTACTTATCAGTGTGTTTGTTAATGGAATTTTGGTTGTTTCCAGTTTTGACTATTATAAATAAAGGTGCTATGATTTTCATGTACAAATTTTGTATGGACATATACTTTCACCTTTCTTACATAAAGACCTAGGAGGGGCACGTGGGTGGCTCAGTCTGTTCAGCACCTGTCTTCAGCTCAGGTCATGATCTCAGGGTCCTGGGATGGAGCCCCATGTCAGGCTCCCTGCTCCTCCCTCTCCCCTTATTCCTCCCTCTGCTTGTGTTCTCTTGCTGTCTCTCAAATAAATAAATAAAATCTTTTTTTTAAACATTTTATTTATTTATTTGACAGAGAGAGAGATCACAAGTAGGCAGAGAGGCAGACAGAGAGAGCAGAGGAAACAGGCTCCCTGCTGAGCAGAGAGCCCGATGAGGGCCTCGATCCCAGGACCCTGGGATCATGACCTGAGCCGAAAGCAGAGGCTTTAACCCACTGAGCCACCCAGGCACCCAATAAATAAAATCTTAAAAAAATAAAAATCCCAAGAGCAAGATAGCCATATCATATGGTAGGTACATGTTTACTTTTTTTTTTAAGAAACTGCGAACTGTTTTCCTGTGGTGATTGTATCATCTTGCATTCGTAGCAACAATGTGAGTCGTTCCAGTGTCCCCACATCTTCATCAATGACTGGTTTGGTTAGTCCTCTTCTTTCTTCTTTCTTCTTCAGGTTCTATCAACTTTAATAGGCAAAAATGTCAAAATATTAATGTGAGAGGTGGGATAAAATGGGAAAACTAAGTCACACATGAGTTTTTTAAAAGTAATACAATAAAAGGGAGTTTTTTCATAATCATCCATTTAGCCATCCTGTGAAAACTTTTCTTGGTCATGCATTTCTTATTTTTTTAAAAAATGAAATATGTTCAATTTATTTTTTTTTAATTAACATGCATTTGTTTCAGAGGAGTTAGTCCTCTTCTAATAAGTATACAATACTACATGGTCTTGCGTACTATGAATGTGATAATCATGAAATCAAGCCTGAAGTTCCATTTTAGTATTTAGAGGAAGAGTAGAAATTGACATGAAGAAGATAAAAACAACTTTAATTTTTTGCCTTCTGTTTATTTTGAGCAGTAGTTTCTAATTTGCTATCCAGGGACTCCTGGAAGTCCCTTTTCAGGGGTGCTCAGGTCAACACTCTGTTTGTGGCAACAGCAGATGATTTTTGTGTTTTTTACTTTCTTTCTCTCACAAACATGCGGTGGACAGCTTTTCGAGGCTACGTAATGTGTAATGGCACTGCTCTAGCAGCCCGTAGAATGTGTGTTTGTGCATACTTATTTTTTTTAAGATTTTTTAAATTTATTTATTTGACAGAGAGAAACACAGCTAGAGAGGGAACACAGCAGGGGGAGGGAGAGAGGGAGAAGCAGGCTTCCCGCCCAGCAGGAACCCGATGTGGGGCTCAATCCTGAGTCTCCGGGATCATGACCTGAGCCGAAGGCAGTCGCTTAACCAACTGAGCCACCCAGGCGCCCCATGTGCATACTTATGTTTTAAAAAAATTCTCAGTTTTAATTTTGAATATGGCAAATATGATACATGTGACCCACACAATAGCTCCTTCAGGACCCTCAGTGATTTAAAAAATGTAAAGTGCTTCTGAGACCTAAGATCTAAGCAAAAGTTACAGAAAGAAACACGGTATAATAAAATGTGGAGAAAATATTGTGGGAATTAAGACAAAGGAAGCAGATGTTTTAAAGCGTAAGAAAGGGAATACCTTCAAAGTTCGAAGTTTACTATTTATTTTCCTTCAACCAGGAAGGAAGAGAATATAAAGCCGTCTCCACTCTCTTGTTGGCACTAGAGACCAGGCCTTTATTCTGATGTTGGCCAGTTCTGGTTTCTGGAGTGCTAGACTCGCTGTCTCACTGCTCTGTCCCAGGGTCATATTTAACCCACAACCTCTTTCCACTGTGCCTGGTTAAATGGAACATTTCTCAGAGTTTATGAGAAGCTGCCACTGCTTAACTTGTTTCCAGTGTGAAAATATCACTGTGGGGACAGAGAACAGCTAGGGTTTGGTGCAGAAGCCTCTTCCATATCTGAGAGTTTCTGGGGCTAGCTGGGATCCTGCTGCCCGGGGAGAACTTGGATGTTGATAAAAGACCGCAATCAATGAGTGTTGGAGAGGATGCAGAGGTTTCTCCTTCTCTGTATCTATTGGTGATACCATTAGTAGTTACTTTATAGATGGTTTAACACGAAGAGCGTTCTAGAATAAATAATCCAAAAAATTCACCTTTTGTTTTCATTTAGTATCTTGTATACTTACGTGGTTAGTGGATATTGCCTCGAATTCCTACATCAGTACCCTTTGGCTCTAACACGTTCCTCTGCCAAGTTTGTCATTTAAGACTGAGATTTACAAAGCCATGAGGGGGATCTAATAATTTCAAAATTCTGCTAACGCAAATTGTAGTAATGAATTCTTTAAATAATGCTAATAAATTTAAAAAATAATGCTACTTTCATGCTTTTTGTAAATACCACCCCTGTTTTTTCTGCTATTTATAAAATTACTCTTTTAATGTTAAAAGTCTCCCTGAAGCACAAGTGTAAAATATACAATATTTGGGAAAATTAAATTAAGTCACATTCTTTTGAGACCATAATTAATGGTTTCTTATACTTTCTGCAGACCTCTAACTTGCTTTTTCTCCAGCAGCTACAATATTCATTCTTCTTCATATTTATAAATAAAATATATTCTTTTCTCCTAAGGTGAATTTTAGACATTCAAATTAAAACAATTTAGTGAGGTTTTAAAAAAGTTCTTTCAAAATAAATTAGCCATATATAAAAATATAATTTGCTGTTGTATATTTTTCTGGGGGTTTGTTTTGGTTTTTGTCCAATAATTATGTTATTAAACTTCAGTATTTTAGAATGAAAATATAGTCCTCAGCCCTAAGGGTAATTGTAAGCATAGAAATGTAAGTCCCTATCTGGACCTTGCCGAAGTGCTCTTTAAAAAATATTAACTAAATACTTACAAATCTACAAATTATTTCAGTTGTATCACAACAAAATTAAAGATTCAGTAGTAAATAAGTCTGAAGAAAAGGTACTGGCAATCTAAAAGAACATTTAAGATTCTGAGAAGTAAGAGTCCAGGTGTAAGTGTCGGTAGGTAATTTTCATCCCTATTTCCACTAAGATAAGTGAAAATTACTAATACAGAATAGCCTACGGAGCCATGTCATTAACCTGTGCTGATTGTTCATTAGTCATCACCAGCAAAACCACAGCATTCTTATTATAAATGCAAGGTCACTGTTTATTCCCCAGATTTTTTTGAGTTACCTCTATGTACATGATTATGGCATTAAGATAATTATTTCTTTGTGTGAGATCACAAGTACAATTGTACAATTGCAATTTTACAGGAATTTTGAATCTGTGGGGATGTCTTGAAATTTATGCTCTCACACAAATTACTTTTTAAATATTAATATGTGCTTAGGTAACTTTCCTACATGAGGTTATTTGATTGGCATTTGGCAGTTAAGAGTATGTTTTATTCAGATAAAATACAAGTCTGCTAGTTGTGTGTTCTTATTTTTACAAAAGGAACAGAATTGCTGAATGTTGAAGAATAAGACATTTTCTTATTTTTTGTAAACTGACAAAAACTCTAAGAAGGCAGTGTCAATATATAATTACAACACGAAAATGTGTTGTAGTTGCTGTATAGACTAGATTGATACTCAGAAAAAAATTGAGGGCTATAAAGCAAATTAAAAAGTGAACTAATAGGGGTGCCTGGGTGGCTCAGTTGGTTAAGCATCTGCCTTGGGCTCAGGTCATGGTCCTGGACGGGAAGCCTGCTTCTCCCTCTCTCATTCCCCCTGCTTGTGTTCCCTCTCTTGCTTTGTTTCTCTCTGTTAAATAAATAAATAAAATCTTTAAAAAAAAAAAGTTAACTAATAGACTAACGTGTTAAGACACAGAACTCCAGAATTGAGGGGAACGTGATCAGCTGTGTGTAGGTCTCCTGCATTATATCTAATTTCATCTTTCTCTTGTAGCCAACAGCTGTTCACTGCTTATGTCTTCAGTGCATACAGATGAATTCTGTAGGTTGCTTGATGTGAGAATGTGTCACTGTTATTTGTTTATTTTTTAAAATATTTTATTTATTTATTTGACAGAGAAAGAAGAAGAGAGAGAGAGCATAAGCAGGGGGGGCGGCAGTCTGAGGGAGAAGGAGAAGCAGGCTTCCCTGCTGGGCAGGGAGCCCAGTATGGGGCTCGATCCCAGGACCCTGAGACTATGACCCAAGCTGAAAGCAGATGCTGTCTGACTGAACCAGCTAGGCACCCCGAGAATGTGTCACTCTTAGAAAGTGTTGGTGGGAAGCAAGAGTGATCATAAGGCTCCAGCAGCTCACGTAAGCACCTTTGTGAAGGTCTGCCCCGGCAGGCCACTGGCCACACTAAAAATCCACCACAAAACCCAGGGCCCATGTGTTTTTGATTAGCTCCAGCACTGTAAAGGAGGAATTTGTAAAGAAACTAAAACTGAGGGTCTGCATTAGGTATTTTGTCCCCTCGATGAGGGACAGTACTAGATGACTGGGCCTGGGGGAGGACACTGGAATGAGATGGGCAGCTTCTTTCCTCTCACATAGGGGGATGGAGAGCAGGGCACCCAGGATGCTGGCAGGGAGCATTGCCATCTCCCCTGTACTTCACTTACTGAGTAAAACCCACTGGAACCTTCAGCATCCCAGCTGTTACTCAGTCTCCTCTCTCCTTTTCAAGGGGTAGCCAGAGAAAAGATTCACTAAATATTTGTAGAATGGATTTTGAATAGAAGTTTGAAATGCTTTAATATACACAGAAAAAGAAATCATTGGTGAACATGTACACTTTATCATTAGTTAAAAATTTACAAGCCACAACACTTTAGATTCCAATCATGAGCAATCGGTCACCCTAGCACAGTTCAGAGCCAGGGGTAGAGAACCGAGTATATTGGAAGGTTGCTGGTAACAGGATGGGAATCAAAGTAGAGGATTCAAAGACAGGCCAGGTGGGGCAATCAGACCAGGTGTTGGAGCCAAGGAAAGGAATTGCAAGAATGAGACAAAAAAAAAAAAAAAAAAAACTGTTTGAAGCTTGGTTACCTTGACTTTCTTTCAGTTTTCTCCCTGAAGTGGTTTTCCAACCGGGTTCTGAGGGCTTGAGTTTCTAGGGAGAGCTAAGGGGCCGACTCTATGTGTAGGTGTAACAGAAGGCCAGGACTACCTCGTACTCACAAGTAAGAGCTGCTTATGCATATTTCTTCCCAAATCTGGGTTCTATGACCTCGTGTTAGCAGCTTTAAATTGGCCATAGTTGGGCTGTTCACACCAGAAGTCACCAAAGGCTTCAAATCTGAACTATCCCTTCTACTGGACAGTCATTTGGTTATTAATCATATACCAGCACATGGCTAGATAAACTTTTAGGCACCCTATCAACAAAAGATTACATTTAACAGCAAAGAATGGCAAAGAGCCTTGGTCCATGAATTACTCATTTTCTTCTTTATTACTACAGTTTTGTAAATATGCTAATGTCAAGTATATCTATAGTCTGTTCCCATTTAATTAGCTACCCTAAGAGACAATAAAGCAAGAAAGTTTCTAGGAACTTTTAACTCTGGATGAATTTTTGTTAGAGGAAAAAGACTCACTTCTCAAAAGTAAGAGTTTTGTGTATTTTTTTCTTTATTGATTCATGTGGTTGCCCTTTAGTTCGGTGTTTCTCAAACTTTTTTGTACATACAGATCATCTAGGGATCTTGTTAAATGCAGATTCTCATTCTGTAAGTATGGGATGGACTGCATATTTTGCACTTCTAACAGCTCTTAGGTGATCGTGCTGGTCTATGGAATATCTTTTGACTAGCAAAGGTCTAACTCTTTTGACCATCAGATAAAAGTAATAAGCAAAAGCCAATTATTTTTAAAAAGTATTATTTCTAGGGGCGCCTGGAGTGGCTCATTTGGTTAAGTGGCTGCCTTCGGCTCAGGTCATGATCCCGGAGAACTGGGATCGAGTCCCACATCGGGCTCCCTGCTCTGCGGGAAGCCTGCTTCTCCCTCTCTCATTCCCCCTGCTTGTGTTCCCTCTCTGGCTGTGTTTCTTTCTGTCAAATAAATAAAAATCTTAAAAAAAAATAAATAAAAATAAATAAAAAGTCTTATTTCTAAGAAAGTAAACTCTGAGTGGGAGGAAAAATTATTTGATCTTTGCATTGAGGGTCTTTGAATTTGGGTTTTCACTTTTTTTTTTTTTTTTTTGCAGATGTTTGTTGACTTCACACAGTACAGTAAAAGACTAAATGAGCTGGAAACATTAGAGATCCCAATTATACAACTCACTGACTACCCATAAGCCTGAACAATGAAGAGCATTCTGTGTGCTTTACTCATTTAACTTCATTTAAACCCTTCTTGGCATCTGAGTTGCATTAATGTGATAACTCTTGTGTAGCAATTAACAAACTGTGGCAATTGTGAACATTTCTGGAGTTTGTCATATTGAATGGGAGTAGGCTCTGGGCATCTAATTCTTAGCTCATTTTCTAGGGCTGATCTGGCTTTATAGATGATTTATATACTTTTTCCATTTTCCTTTGACACAGGAGCCAAACAATCAACAAATGAATTGTAGTTGTATCTTTCCACCAAACATTTTGATTTGGAAGTCATTTCCAATGAATGACTTTAAAGCAGTTTTTTTTTTTTTCTTTTTTGCTCTCTTCGTTAGGAAACTCATTGAATCTTCAAAAAGACAATCACATTGTACGCACATAAATGCACATCCAACACTTCCACAACAGTCACAAAGGCTGAGTGTTCTCCATTTCCCTGAGCCTCCTAATCTCAAACATACTGAAAAGCAAATGGTGAGCATGTTCTGCACAATACCATATCCAGTGCTAACAAGGCTGGATAGTGTGTCTATTCCAGTGCCTCAGAATTAACTGTGTGGTTGGAAGAAGTCTTGAGATGAGCAAAAAAGCCTCATTTCCAAGCTTGGACAGTAGAGAGTATATTACCCAGAGGAGTAGCAGATGGTTTTTCAGGGCTGAAATGGAGCATTGTTTTTGTAACAGCCCAACTGGTGTTTGAAGTCTGATTTAAAGGAACTAACTTACCACTTTCAGTCATTGGAAAATGCTCAGAGATTTATTATTTCCTATCTCTAGGAATGCAGGGAATGGACTTTTTCCCTTCAAATAAGTGCATATTACAGTGTTCTGCAGAGATTAAGGCTATCCTATTATAAAGGACCAACTATAGGAACATTCTAATTTTCTGGCTGAATATGTTAAGTGAGCCTAGATTATAGATGCAAGAATAAGTTCCTTGTAAAATAACTTGACCTTACATTGCAAATGGGTTGGCTCTGGTGGATTCTCAAATCAAATATCCTTCTGTTATAGAAAAATAAGAGTCTCTATTCCAAGCTCTGTGCTCTGTTTATTTGTTCATGGCTGAGACTTTCCTTCTTCTTATCTTACCATTTTCATGATAATATATTAAAACCATTTAGCATGTTGTAATTCTTTTAACATTTTCTTTAGTATAATAAATTATTAGCCTCCATGTATAACCACAAGATTCTGAGGTAAATGTACTTTCTAAAGCATACATAAGGAAGCCACAAAAAAAGTTCCTTAGGACAACATAGAAAAAAGAAAAGAAAGAGATAGAAATAAAGAGGGAGGGAAGAAAAAAACTAATGGAAAAGAGAGAAATAAGAAAAGATGGAAGGAAGGGAAAATGGAAAGAATGAATATGTATATTGGGTTACTTATAATGTGAAATGAATTTTTAAAGCTTTCAAGTGAAATCTGAATTCTCAAATCCTATTGTTACATTCAATAATGTCACTTCATTGATAGCTCCCCAGAGATAAACTTCATCTTTATAATTTAGTAAGTGACGAGCCCCCTATATCAGGCACCTTTGTAAATTGTGTATTAAGAATGTCTAATTATCATATGTTTACATTTCAGGTTCAGACTGGTTGGGAGGAAAACAAAAAGATAATGTATAAAGTTTGTAGAAACAGGAAATCAGTTGATTGCAGAAAAGTCTCTAAAGGTTGTCCAGCTTTGAACCAGATTATCATTCACAGAGCTGGACATCGTTATCCCATGAGTCACTCTAAAAGTTCTCATGCTACCTTCTAGCTCAGCAACTACTTTTGTAATAACTTTGCATTTCAAGAACCACCGTTACTACATTAATGGGGGAAAAAATCACTGTTCTTAACATAAAGACAGATGAAAATAACCAATTTTGCTTTGGTATTCAAGAATGTTCCATAGAGAACTTAATAGTTGGTAGATAATTCACAACAATATGTAGGGATTTAAAGCTAAGTATAGTTGGAGCATCGACTCTTGGGAGCCTGTCTAGATTGTGGTTTGTGTCTTACGTGTTAAGTGGCTCTTGCTGCATCCTAGGCTACCAAGTAATGTAGCAAGAAGAATTTGTTCATCTGTAGATGGCTGGTTCTGGCACAGTTCATTGACTCACCATGGAGAAGCCTGATCTTGGATAAGTGCAAATATTGGGTCCTCATAGCCAGTTTTCTGTGCTTGTCTTAACCTAACACCTGTCATCTGGCTACCAAGATAAGTTTTTCTTTGCTTTCTTAGTAATTTTTACTTTATGTTTTCCTTGTAAATGAAGCAGTGGTGATGGGATTCCTTTAACATTTGGCTTACTTAAAGAAAAGACCTTTCTTATCAGGTCTTTCCATTAAGGTAGAAATCTATTTCCTCTGTTTCCTGGTGACATTTTTGGATATATGCTCGGGTCATCTCTATTTATTCAAGTCACAATTAACTGTTTAAGACTCAAGATTTCTCACATGATTTTTTCCTGCCTTAGTACCAAAAAAAAAAGTCAATTTTTAACATTACCCATATCTTCAAAAGAAGACAAAGGTGAGTAAATAGCCTTTGTTTCCTTAACAATAATAACAAAAACATCAACTCTGAGTTCTCAGTTCTAATTGAAAAACAATTTTAACTTAGCTTGAATCCCTCTGTTGGCTCTGACCAAAGGAACAGGTAAATACTATTCCCCCAGATCATTCAGGTTTATTCTTATAGCCAAAAGCATATTAAAAATATATCTTTTATTTAAAACAGTTTTAGATATGCAGAAAATTTATAAATCTTTTCCATGCTCTTCTATAATCCTGAGACTGAGTATCTAATCTTTTTACAAAGTAGACATCATACTGGCAATATATTCTATAAATTTAATGGACACTTTCCTTTTAATTTTTTGTTATGATAAATGATTGCACACACAATGAAAAGCTCTAGCGCATTAGGGTGCAATGAGCCCAGTTGGCTCCTAATAGTATTACATAAAAGGCATTGTTAACAGAATGACCTCCAGATATTAAAAAGTTTTTTATTGATTTCATCTAGGAAATTATGAGAATACCAATTTTGAAATAATGTTTTAGTAAGAAATGTTTTATAAATTTCAGCCCTTATCATATCATCATGAAATAGTTGCCATTTAAAAAATAAAATTTGCAAAACTCTTACTTTGATAGAATATGATTAGGAGATTAGCTTTTACAGTGTAAAAAGCAAACCTGACTTCTCACCTGGATAATACGGTTCCTGATCCTCATGAAATATAACTGTCAATTCTGGAAATGATGCACGAGTCAATCAAAGGAGAGTTTGAAAAGTAGAAAGAAAGCAAATAGATTAGGAGTTCTAGGGATAAAAGAAGAATACAGCAGCAGGACCTTTTATTGCCATTCACTCAACAACAGAAGACAACCCAGGTTTATGTTTTCCCATCCCCAACCTAGCAACAGAAGGTGGTTAAGTTGTCTCATTCATACTTGGCTTTGCAGAGGAGACCTAATGATAGCACCAGGCAATCTCAGGGTCTGTGGGGAGTCCCTCTGACAATAAATAGTCAGGGGGAAGTACTTTGTTTTCCTATTGGGCCTGAGACTTCCTTCCCCTGCCTAGAGACAAGGACAACTGGCTGGTTTCAACAGAGCGGATCCTGCCATGACACATGCTTAGCCCAAGAATCTTCTCCATGAGCTGGAAAATGCCTTCCCCAACCTAGAGACACAGGCAACCAGGTTGCATTGCTGGAGGACACTTGTTACAGTGAGTATCTACCTTGCGAATCATTCTCAGTCCTTTCTAGGCTGAAAAATTCCTCTGTGGGCCTATAGACTTTGGACAGACAGCTGACACAGACAGGGACCCCACTGTGGATGCCCAGCTCGGGATAGGTTCTGTACTCTCTTTCACCACCTGTGGGATTTCTGGCCTGAGGAAGCACCTTTCAGCCCCTCAGGTTGTATCATCTAAGGTCACTGAGAGCCCCAGCAGTGTCCGATCTGACTAAAAGAGAATCACAAAGCCTCAGAAGATGAAACTGGATTCACAGTCCACAAAACTAGGCCTGGACCTGTATGCTAGCCCTAAACAGAGTGACTGCCAACCAAAATAAAAGATTTAAATAAGACTTAGAGTCTATCTGCATTAAAGCCAAAATATTCAGGACATAATAGAGTAATTTCAGCATGAATGAGAAAAGACAATCAATTCATGCAATACCAATATGAATTAGATGTTGGAATTATCTAAGGATTTGAGAGCTGTCATCACAAAAAAAATGCTTCAACCAGGAATTACAAATTTTCTTAAAACAAATGATAGAAAAAGAGAAGAAAAAACAACATAGAAAAACCTCACCTAGAAATAGAGGTTAAAAAAACAACCAAATGGAATTTGAAGAGCTGAAAAAATATAACAGATTAAAAACTCAAAATATGGGCTCAGTAGTAGGAGATGACAAATGAGTGAGTGACGTTGAAGGCAAGTTGATAAAATTTACTCAATTTGAACAATAGAGAGAAATGGACTGGAAAAAAAAATAGAGTTTTAGGAAACTATGAGGTGATTAAAAACAGATTCGGCCTTCCCAGAAGGAGAGGGGAAAGATGCTGATGGTGACAGTGTATTTGAAGAAATGAGGGCTAAGAAGTTTCCATATTTGCACATAAGCGTATAGAAGATCAAGAAGTTGCACAGACGCAGTAGAGTAGATGTCCCAGAAAAATTCATGCTAAAACACATGATTATGAAACTTCTCAATACAAAGAAAAATCTTGAGAGCACAGAGAGAGAAACAACTATTACCTATAACGAAACACCAATTCAGATGACAGCAGGGTTTTCGAAACCACAGGGATCAGAAGAACATGATAGGACATTTTTCATGTGGAAGTAATGAACTGTCAACTGCTAATTCTTTAGCCAGTGAAACTATCCTTTGGGAAGAAGGGGAGATAGAGACATTCTAAGATGAAAGAAAATTAAGAGGATTTTTTTACTAGCAGACCTACCCTTCAAGAATGACGGGGTGCCTGTGTGGTTTGGTTGTTTAGACCTCCGATTCTTGACTTTGGCTCAGGTCGTGTTTTCAGGGTCCTGGGATCTCGCCCTGCCTTGGGCTCTGCCCTCAGCAGGGAGTCTGCTGGAAGGTCCTCTCCCTCTGTCCCACACCCCCATCCTGTGTGCACTCTTTCTCTAAAATAAATAAATAAAATTTGAAAAAATGTTGACAGCAGATTGTGATTTTTATAAGTATGCATATATGCAAGCATGCATGTATATGTGTATATTCCAGAGAAACCACTAAGAAACTGAAAAGAGTGATACATCTAATGACACTATGCATGTATGAATGAATGAATGAATGTTCAAGAGACCCATACAAAGGCAAGCTGAGTGCAAAAAATCCCTCCATTCCTAATGGTTGTACATTTTATGATTCCATTTATATGACATTCTTGAAATGATGAAGCTATAGAGATGGAGAATGGATGAATAGTTCCAGAGATTAGAAATTAGAATATCCATGTGGAGAGAGGGGATGTGGTTATTAAATGGCAACACAAGGGATCCTCATGGTGATAGGACAGGTATCTCTGTGTATTATTTGTGTAAGTGTAAGTGAATTTACAATTACCTCCAAGGTATAAACTGAATTAAAAAAAATATATATGTTATATATATAAAGCACTAAATTCTTGAGAAAATGCTTTATACAGAATCTAATTCTTAAAGTATGCATTGATGGTCTTCAATATTGTTTTAATTGTTAGAAAACAAGTTTTAATGCACACCATACATTAAGATGTCATTTATGTTATGTCCAGATAATTTTATACATTGTTGTGGGTGGTAACACAGTAGTTAAAGTATAAAGATGCATATATTAGTAAGATATGTACCAGTTTTGGTATAATACCTACTTTAAGAAAAGAGGGGCGTCACTGAAATAGATAGGTATGGTAAAGCTTTAGTTGTAGTTGTAATTTTTTTTTCCTTTACAAAAAATAAAACTGAAATAAGAAATACTAAAATACCATGCTCTATGTTATATATTTTTCCAGAAGAATTTCAAAATTAAAAATGCTTCCAAGGGACACAAATGAATAAACTTGATAAGATATAGTATTTTTGTAATCATGGTGAGATACTGTACATAATTGAACCATTTGGGTTTTTAAAAGTGACTTTAAAAAAATATTTTATTTCTACTACATGAAACAGTTGTGATGAAAAACCATTTCAGCTAGAGCTACCTGAAGTACCTTGGGGGTATAACATTTTTTTTCTATATTATAATGGGATTAGATTAGTTAGAACAAAATTAATTCTAAAGCAATGTGACATTAAGGAACTTGAATCAATCCCTCATTTAGTGTGCACATTCAGCTTTTAAGCAGGATTTGAGGCAAATTATAAACTGAACAAAACAATCCACAAAATAGTACAATTCAGGATAAAAAGCAAGTAAATGTATAATAGAAACAAAGAGATTAAGTACAAGCAGCATCACAAATCTGAAAAAAGTAATTACTTTTATTGAGTACTGTATTTGAATCTAAGTCTCTAGATGGCTAAGCTGAAAATCTATGAGATTGTGTAGTTTTTATGGCCAAATGAGATTAGATTACTACATTGTTGGTACAATGTTTCCTTGAAATTTAAATCTTTTGGGGTTCAGAGTATACAAAATGGTATTTCTAGCTCCAAACATTTCCCTCCTTTTTTTTTCTTTCCTAAATCATACTTACGTTGCTCCAAGGTCTGGTAGGAAAGTGTCTTAGCCATTTGGAGGGATCCGTCCCAGGCTAGACAGGATTTCACAAGTCCTCTGGCCTCTTCAGTGCTACACCAGTTGGGGAGGGATTAGGTCTTTTGTCAGTGGCCAGATGTATCAGGGAAGTCTTGTCCTTTGGAGCTTGGAAGTCCTTGTCACCTGTCTCCTGAGTTCTGCCGCCCCATTGAGCCCAGAGGTCCCTCTCACACTGTACTGTACACGGTCTACAGCTCGGAGTCTACAGCCATTTCTACCCTCTCTGTCCTAAGTTCAAGGAGACCCTTGTCCCACTCTCCCCAAATGTATGCCCCCACGCTGAGCTGCTTTACCTGCACCATTCACTGCCTCTCCCTCCACGTTCCTCCTCCTCAGCAAGCCTCACGCATGGGCCTTGGTGGGTCTGTCTTTGTGGCAGTGAGAGTGGAGAAAGGAAATTATAGCAACGTTTTCTTTCTTAGAATGTTTACGTAAAGAATTTTCTACACCAAAGTTTAGGAGGGTAAACAAACTCCAAACTCCTCCACTAACACAGCTATTTACAGTTCTACAAAAAGAAGACAACCCGTTTTGCAGTGCTCTGGGGACAGCCACATTACAAACTTATACCTGGATAAATAAACTGAAGGATTATTTAAGGGCAGGTGACTGGATTGATTTTTAACTTTCAAGTTTAAAAAAAATGTAAAAACGAATTTTCTCCTGTCAACATATAGGAGGAAAGACAGGCAGGAGAAAGCCATACTCATTAACAAGAGCCTGAGAGACTAAACTAATTTTAATTCTGAAGTGGATATGTGAGAATGCTTTATAAGAAAAACGAGGATGTTAGGTACTGACAGGTAGAAAGTGATAAAGAACAAGCTAAAAGAAGAGAGGGAAAAGGAAAGCATGAACGTAAGATCATAACTGATTTTCCACTTGAGGTCGGGAAAGTAATAAGACTTTCTTTTTTTAAAATATTTTAAAGATTTTATTTATTTGTTTGACAGGGATAGATCACAGGTAGGCAGAGAGGCAGGCAGAGAGAGAAGGGGAACCAGGCTCCCCGCTGAACGGAGAGCCTGATGTGGGGCTCCATCCCAGGACCCTGAGATCATGACCTGAGCTGAAGGCAGAGGCCCCAACCCACTGAGCCACCCAGGTGTCCCATAATAAGACTTTCTTGCAATGAGAACATAGACATGACTATCAGAAGCAAAGGTGCTTCTAAGAAGGATTCTTTTGAAGGGATTTGGAGTCTTCGAATAAAGTTGTACCTTCACCTTGGTAGAAACTTTACTCCTTTGCTTCAGAAGGCAGCTAAGAGAATCTTCATCCCGTGAAGGTATAACTTCACACTAACCAGCTTCATCAAAACTGATTTTTTTTTTACATGTCTATGTATAGTTAAGTGAAAACAGTGTTTAAGCAAAATCATTTGGTGATTGGACTTGTCTACAAATAGAAAAAAACAATCAGTCCAGTGCAACTGCTGGGTCTGTAGCAGAAGCCACTGTCGGTGAACCTTTTCTGCCAAGGGCCAGTAGTGTAGACTTCCACCTTTGCCCGCCTCAGGGTCTCTGTCACAAGGAGTCTATCATTGTAGCAGAAAAGCAGCCTAGAAAAATCCATAAAGAGAAAGATGTGGCTGTTTTCCAGTCACAATGTTTTCTTTTGTTTGTTTGTTTGTTTGTTTGTTTTTGTTTTTGTTTTAATATTTTATTTACTGGGGCACCTGGGTGGCTCACTTGGTTAAGCAACTGCCTTCAGCTCAAGTCATGATCCCGGAGTCCCAGGTTCAAGCCCCACATTGGGCTTCCCGCTCGGCGGGAAACCTGCTTCTGCCTCTCTCACTCCCCCTGCTTGTGTTCCCTCTCTGGCTGTGTTTCTCTCTGTCAAATAAATAAAGAAAATCTTTAAAAATATATTTTATTTATTTGAGGGAGAGAGAGAGAGAGAGAAAGAGAGAAATAGAGATAAATCATGAGAAAAGGAAGGGGGGGGAGAAGTTTCCCTGCTGAGCAAGGAGCCTGGTTCCATGAGGGACTCAGTCCTAGGACCCTGGGGTCATGACCTGAGCTGAAGGCAGATGCTTAAGGGATGGAGCCATCCAGGCGCCCTCTGGTCAAACTATTGACAGAAATAAGGAACTGCTGGATTTGGCCCATGAACTATAGTTTGCCAGCATCTGGCCTAACATGTCCTGGAGCCTGGGAGATTGGCTGGGGGTTATTGCACCAGAAGTAGTTTACCAGGGATGCTATGAGAAAGACATAGGTTCAGAAGTATAATGTATACTCAGGAAGTATGCATTACTCGTGAATTAACATTTGTAAAAAAAGGATATTAGCTGATCTATTTGCCTATGTACCTGGTCAGGGTTGTAAATGCCTTATCTAGCCCTCTACTTTTAAAAAACTAAAGTGCTTAATGCTAGGCACTTTCCCCATGGTGTAGAGATAGGTTTTTGAATTAATTCCACATGAAAAATAACATCTTATTCACTTCTTCACTTGTTTCTTATTTTCAGCTCTCAAATACTAAAATGTGCTTTTTTTAAAAAATATTTTATTTATTTATTTGACAGAGAGAGATATCACAAGCAAGCAGAGAGTCAGGCAGAGAGAGAGCAGGAAGCAGGCTCCCTGCTGAGCAGAGAGCCTTATGTGGGGCTCGACCCCACGACCCTGAGCTCATGACCTGAGCTGAAGGCAGAGGCCCCAACCCACTGAGCCACCCAGGCGCCCTACAATGTGCTTTTTGTTCATTTTTATTCCTCATAAAAAATCTTTTACACTCATTAAAAGACACAGTGAAAACTCAACTTGGAAGGAGAGGTAATAAATAGTCTCAAAAAATAGAACTAATCAGGGCGCCTGGGTGGCTCAGTTGTTAAACCACTGACTTCAGCTCAGGTCATGATCCTGGAGTCCCAGGATCGAGTCTCACATCAGGCTCCCAGCTCCGCAGGGAGTCTGCTTCTCCCTCTGACTTTCTCCTCTCTCATGCTGTCTCTCATTCATTCTCTCTCTCTCAATAAATAAATAAAATTTTAAAAAATAGAATTAATCAAGAAGTTCAATGCAGAAGAGGTAGAATGTAGAACTGCCTAAGGGCCAAAATTTTAAATGATGAAAAATATATATGTTCCCACATACATTTATTTAAATGAGTTATTAAAGCCCTACTGTGTGCTAGATTATATGATCACCACTGAAAAGGGCTTACCAAATACAGAAATAAGTCAGGATTCTTCTTCTGACAGGAACAGACACAACTGCGTTGTTTATAGTTGAAACTGTTAGGTGTAAAGGAACATTTCGAAGACTTAAGTTTCTCTTCATATAAATGTTGGGCATTCAGCTATTGGCTTAGGAGGCTTTAGACTAAAATAATTTAGCCAAGCCATGTTTTTCAGGAAATAGTTGAGAGATGAGCATCTTTTCTAATTCCAGTGAAACCTGTTGGTGAATATTGCCCCAACTTCCCCAAATTCTTCCCCATCCCTCTCTCCCCACCGTCTTTAACAGCTGACACCATCCTGCTATAGTTCAACCGTACATTCAGGCTTGTTCACTCTGTGTTTTTATTTTCTCCACCCCCCGCCTGAAACAAAGAGCAGTGAGAATCGAGATCAAAATAAATTTGTTGGTCTTCAATAGCTTATTATTTTTGGTGGGGGAAGTGGAGTAGTCAGTTGATTCTATTCAATTTAAACACTATATGCCAATCTTAATGGCATACAGACTCCAAATCTGTTTTTTACTTTTAAATATTCATCAGAAGTCAGAGAATGGGTATCATGGAAGGATGATAGCAGCCACTTATTGTGAGTTCTTCATGTATGACTTTAGAGAAATAAAAACTTCAAACGTCGATTTTCTGTTTTTTTTTTTTTTCACTATCACAGGATGTGTCAAATTGATGTCCTCACCCCACTTCTGATGTGAGGACCAGAGACATGGTGCTAGTTAGGGTTTGGGTGAAAGTGAGTGGTGGTATATGTTCTGGTTTGGATTGTGTCCCTAAAAAGATGAGCTGAAGTTCTACTCTGCAGTCCTTCAGTATGTGGCCTTATTTGTAAACACGGTCTTTCCAAAGGTGATCAGTTTAAAATGAGGACATTTAGATGGGCCCAATCCAATTTGACTGGTGCCTTTATAAAACGGGGAAATTTGGACAGAGATAGATCTACAGAGAGGGAAGACTATGCGAAGAGACACAGGGTGAACACCGTGTGAAGTTGAAGACAGAGATCAGACTGGGTTGAGAAATATACAAGCCGAGAAATGCCAGTGATTCAGTCAACCTAGAAGCTATGTGGGGGCATGGCACTGATTCTCCCTCCCAACCCTCAGAAGGAACACTGATACCTACCAAGACCTTAATGTGGCACTTCTAGCCTGTAGAAGTGAGTGAGAGTAAATCTCTATTGTTGAAACCACTCAATTTTTGGTACTCTCTTATAGCAGCAGCCTCAGGAAACTAATACAACATAGGAGTATGGAATGAGAGAGATCAAAGATAATGTATGAGCCAAGGGTATATGTTTTTATGTAGAACTCACTACAATTTTATAAAAGATGATGATTTTACATCTGGCAGAACCACCGAGTATGTTTCCCAATTTAAAGAGATCATTTACTATGTTGGAGAGGGAGAGGAAGGAGTGAACCTTCTATTAGGCTAATACCTGTCCATTTTGGTCCTGGTGGAGATGAACACTCTCCCATCTGGCCCATCTGGTACTTGGTCCTCAGTCTCAGCAGACCACTCACAGCCCTATACTCCTTTTATTTTAACAAGAGTTGTATAAGTCCAGATCCCCGCCAGCAGCTTTCTCTCCCCTCTGGGTTGTGAAGATTAATTTTTTTCAGTCCACTTGGGGTTATGGGCTATTGGTTAGGCCTATCCAAAATCCTTCATTATCTCTTTAAAATATGAAGATGTATGGGCATCATTTAACAACCTAGGGGCAAACCTTGGTCACATGGGAACTCCGGGACTCTGTTTCAGGCAAAGGCTGACTACCTGGACATTTTTACTCGACCACTTTGTCACAAGGGATGAGACTTTATGTTCAGGGGTGGCACTCTATAGTCATACTGCTTTCTTGCTTTCTATTTGGTTATAAACCTGTATGAATTTCCTAGATTCTTTATACCACCTTCTTGTTCTTGGAATTTGGGTACTTGCCCAAGCCAATGAGGAAGTTTTGCAGGTTTTAGGCAACAGGTTCTTCTTTAGGGCACATTGGTATCTCACTTTTTAGCTTTCCCATTGACTCGCTTCCAGAAGTTGTGGGACTTCTGCCCAGATGGTGACTGAATAATTTTGATCTTAAATGTGTCATCTACTGAAACTAATACATATTTATCCTGATAGAGTCTACTAAAATGCAAAAGAAAATAATTTGAATTTTGTATTCTTTGCATCGTGATGTGCATTTATCCTCTGAGACATGGGCATAGAACATTAAAGCAATTGTCTGTGTACAGGGAAAGTTACTGGCTAACAGGAAAGATAA